>LPNX010555916.1:415171-429420 GCA_001517045.1 Pseudotsuga menziesii | reverse complement strand
TGCAGATAACCAATCTTGTGACATTAAAACAGACATACCATGAATTCCAATATCAGAGAGAAAATGATAACCAGCCATATGTAATCTATCTATCATAGGAATAGGAATAGCATGTCTCCATTTACATCCAACCCACGGATCTAAACCAATACGAACAGCATTGCCAGAACTAACCTTCCAAACCAGAAAATTCCCAATAAGGTCAAATGCCCAAAGTACAGCTTTCCAGCTAATTGAAATGTTCTTTTTCTTTTTAACAGAAGATCTAATCCATTCCAGTTTATTCATTGGATAAATATATTTCTGAAAAGCTATCTTAACCCATAAACCCAAACCATGAATGATATCCCAAACCTTCTTTGCTGCAAGAGCCTTGGAAAATAATACAGGAACCTTAAGTCCCCAACCACCCAAAGATTTAGGCAAAGCAAGAGACTTCCAAGATATCCAGGGTAAACCGGAAGAGTTCTGTTTACCAGCCCAAAGAAAGTTAAAGCAGAGCTTTCTGATTTTGTCTATGACACCCATAGGAACCCAAAAATGCATCCAGTAGACTGGAATGGCCTCTAACACAGCTTTAATCAATACCAACTTTCCTCATTTGGACAACCAATGGAGGCTCCAATTCTGAATCATTTGTTCAACTTTAATAATCAACCAATCCCAATCCCTAATAAGATATCTGCATGGTTTAAGATTAAACCCAAGGTACTTCATGCCAGTTTCAATTCTAGCAACAGGAAAACTGAAGATGTTCTTTAATGTAATCACTTCAGAATCTTCCAAACAGGAGTAGTATAATGAAGATTTATTATTGTTAATTTGCATCCCAGATGCCTTACAGAAATGCATTAAAATCTCATATAGAGTAGAGAGAGATTCCTCAGAGTCATCATTAACCATGACAATGTCATCCACAAAAAGAACATGAATTAATACAATTTCATTACCAAAGGATAAACCATGATAAGTCTCACTGAGTGTTGCATGAAGAATAGCCCTCCCAAGGCCTTCAGCCACAATAAGGAACAAAAGTGGTGCTAATGGACACCCCTTCCTGAGTCCCCTACCAGATTTGAAAAAATTAGTAGCAACACCATTGATGAGCAAAGAGAATGAGACAGATGAAAGACTGCTCATAACCCACGCTATAAAATTCCCTGCGAAACCCATTTTTGCTAGAATAACCCGTAGATAAACCCAGTTGAGTCGATCATATGCTTTAGATAGATCAATCTTAATCATGACAGCTTTTAAGGATTTAACATGCATAGAATGCATACCCTCCTGAATGACACCTACCGCATCGTGAATCTGCCTTCCCGGCAAAAATCCAAACTATTCACCAGAAATATATCTACTCAAGACCTTTCTAATTCTGATCGAGATAATCTTACCAATAATTTTGTATACAAAATTACACAAAGATATAGGCCTAAAATCCTCAAAAGATGAAGGGCTATCAACCTTAGAAATAAGAGCAAGAAAAGTAGAGTTAAAAACAACTGGGATCTTGCCACTTAACCTGGACAATTCAATGACCCTTAAGAGGTCTTCACCCAAAACATCAAACAGGCATATGTACACCTCAAGAGGAATACCATCGGGTCGAGGACTCTTATCATTTTTGCTAATGGATAAGATATGCTTGATATCTTTAAGAGTAATAGCCTGCATAAGCTCAGCATTTTCATCCGCAGAAACAGAAGAAGGGAAATGACCAGCACTAAGAACAATTTCTGGAAGATGGAGATCAGCATCTTCTTTAAATAGGCTTTCAAAGTGCTTAATCCCCACCTCAGCTATAGCCTCAGATCATTCCACTATATTTCCAGAATCATCATAAAGTTTCCAGATCGAATTGCGGCATAAAGACATGGTTTAATAGTATTGAAGATTATTTGGTTCATTTTTTTAATTTTATTTGAAACATGATATCCTAGGAAGAAGGAAGGGAGCAGGAGGGTGCAACCTTAAGGTCTCCTTCACCGCTGCTTGCAAGTAAGGGAGGTTTTTGAGGTCCAACTCCTTTATGCTTCTATGTTCCTCTTTCATGAAAGAGTCTAATTCTTCTTGGCA
Organism: Pseudotsuga menziesii; assembly: GCA_001517045.1. Classification (NCBI taxonomy): domain Eukaryota; kingdom Viridiplantae; phylum Streptophyta; class Pinopsida; order Pinales; family Pinaceae; genus Pseudotsuga; species Pseudotsuga menziesii. The sequence continues at coordinate 427,341 of LPNX010555916.1, read as the reverse complement.
TCTTTTCATCATTTTCGAGTGACGTAATAGCTCCGCCAATGCCCATTCCACAGTTCTCGAAGATGTGTCTGTTCCTACTATAAAGAATGTCTAAACAATATCTAATATATATGAGTTACAAATAAAAAATAAATATATATATATATAAAAAACTGTATAATAAGCCTCATCAACAAAATAAACTTTTCAAAATAAATAAAACAGTAACAAAAACGCTTAAAGTTACTGGAATAACAACAGAAATGGTCGAAACGATAAGATAGAGAAACAATTATAAATTCGTATAAGAACACTTCAAATCTTACAAGAAATGGCTAGAAAAGCGTTCAGGTTCAAATCCGAGAAATCGGAACAATTATGAGCAAAAATGGACAAAGAAACGTTGAAATCTGAAAGATCGGAACAGAGGCTAAAGTGATCTCTACTTTTCATGCAATTCAATTCAATCACATTAACATAACTCACCAGCAAAAGCTCCTTAATATCATCATTAGTCAGCTTCCCTCCTTCGCCATCCACATCATCTCTAAGAGCCCAAAGTATACTCAGAAAATCCTCCTTTTCTCTTCCATTACACGACGCACTTTGGTGCTCTTCTATCATCTTACTTAGGAACTCATCGAACCTGTTGTGCAGCTTCTTCATCTTGCTCCGTACGCCCTGCAGATCCATCCAAGCCAAAGACGGCACAAAGTCGCCAATAATAAACTTCCCAAATAAATACTGTAGCTGCACCATCATTTCCTTGAACTCGCTCGCCTTCGACCCTTGGGACTCGAACACGCGCTTGCTAAACATAATCTTCCCGAGAACATTTTCCGTGCAGGTGTTGACGAGCTCCCCGAGGTTCACAACCTTCCCGTGTCGCTCATGGTCGAGAATCGACTTCACCAGCATCCCGACCTCTGCTTCCCGCACGGGCTGCAGATCCTCGAGGGCCTTACCGCCGAAGAGATGAATGTTACAGACCTTGCGCATCATTCTCCACCCGGATCCGTAGGGAGTCCAGACGAGGCCGTTGGCGTCGTAGCCGATGTTTTTGGCGGCAGAGTTGCCTGGCCGGCTGGAGAAGTTGAGGTCGTTCTCTTTAAAGCACGCCTCGGCTATTTTTGGCGACGAGACGACCACGGTGTCGGTTGTCCCGAGCTTCAAATACATAATCGGGCCGTATTTCTTAGATAGCTGATAGAGCGAGTGATGGGGCATCTTGCCCAGAAGTGGAAGGCTGCCGATGACAGGCCATCCAGACGGACCCGGGGGTAACCGTTTTTTCAGGCTTTTTCTCAAAACGTATATCAAACCGATCGCCAGGAGAATCAGACTCAGCACTTGGCCGAGGCTCAGGCTCAGCAACAAATCAAAGAATGAAGCCATGGCTTCCTGAAATATTTTTTCTGAATAATCGTGGTGTGAATAGTAAAAAGTACATATACCCAATTAAATAATGAGTACGGAGAGAAAGAAAATTGATATGTGGCACGGCTGAAAATAAAATGAAGGAATGGTAGTTGCAGGCATTGGATTCGACTTTTTTGGAAAAAGGGGCGAAGACCCCACTTGACGCTATTGCTACCATCAGGTCAGACCTACCTCCTCCATTTGCATGATACTGGTCTCCACCTCTTCACTGTTTAGTATGTAACAAACCAAATAAATAAATACATAGGTGTAAGTTAACGTTTACACCAAACATCCATAACAGTCTGTCCTCCGAAGTACCAATCCTAATACCTCCATGAGACAGTCCGCATAAGTTCTTTTGATTCAATGAATACCAAGGAATGTATTTTTTTCGACTGAAAAAAAAAAGTTAACGTTTACACATCGAGAATTTTTTGGTCAAAATATGTTATAAATTGGTTTTAAATACATATGTGTAAGTTAACGTTTACACATCGGGAATCTGATTGGATAACATAAGAAGTCTAGGGTATTTAAAGATGTTAAAAGCATTTTTACAATTAAAATTGTAATTTTAATAATAAAAACCGCAATCCAATAATAATGATATCATCAAATTTTAAGAAAAATCTTAAAAAAATAATTGTAATTTTAATAATAAAAAACCTTAATCCAATAATAATGATATCATCCAATTTTAAGAAACATCTTACAAAAACAATTCATCTCAAGTTTTGTTTACTTCACATACATATTTTTATGGGTCACCACCTACACTCCTAGGTCATGGTTCTCCTTTGCATGTCATTATCTATTTTTTTCAAGAAGAAAATGAGTAGTTTCTTGATATTCATTGAATCAAAGGTAACGATAAACATATCAGTGATATTAGGTATCATAACCTGTCAATATTCACAAACAGGCTCCCAACCAATGTATAGATTTCTCTAGCCAATAAAGTACACATCAACAAAGGTGTGCTAGAGACAATGCACATAAAAAAAGAAGCAACAGGAAAAAAACCAATGTATAGATTTCTCTAGCCAATAAAGTACACATCAACAAAGGTGTGCTAGAGACAGTGCACACAAAAAAAGAAGCAACGGGAAAAATGAGATAGATCCATCTCAACCAAACCCCAAAAGAAGATAGTCCTCCCGTCATAAGAGAGCACATAATAAGCATTGAAAGCTTATCAAAGGAAGTGTTTGGGGTAGTATCAAAGACCCTAGATAAAATGAATCAATTGATCATCAAGTGCTAGAATCGCCTAGGAGAAGGATTAAAAGACCTTCCCAGGATCAGGAATGATGAGAATAACATTCAAAATAGTTAGGGGCTCTTCAAAAGAGTTTAAGAAAGCCACCCCTAATTTCTTCTCCTTCCAAAAATTCTGAGAAGGAAAGTATGCCCAAATCCAAAGGAAGTGCTTCCTTAGGTAAGCCATCAACACTCATATTGTGCTCTCTATAGACATGCAGGAAATTTATAAAGAGAAAAGATTTTTTGACAACAGCAATGCGAGCACACCAATGCTCGAGATCTAAAACCGAAAGTGAAGAAGTAGAGTTTTCCTAGTTAATGATGACGTTTGAATCTTCGTAGACTTGTAAATCAAGAAGCCCAATTAATTTCACAAATATCATAAGAGTCCATAATGCTAACAGTTGTAATAGTGATGGCCCCACATCCCCATTTTAAATGAAAGAAGTGTGAAAGACTAGTGTAGAGAATGATACATGCACCTCCCTTACCATTTGAAGCAACATCATCAAAGAAACCATTTGGATAATTGATAATTGCAGTTGATCCAATGTCTCGAATCGGTTTTGTTGTGCAGGATACAAGGTAAGTTTTAAAAATATCAAGAGTACTGAAGCAAACTGACCTTAAATTTGGCTCATGATCCTCAAAGATGCACCTATTGCGAGCAATCCATATATTCCAAATATATAAAAGAAAGGAAGATATAGATGTTTACGTTCATGCTCAGTCCAACAATTCGTATTATCTAGTAATGTGTGTTCCTTACCATCAAAACTTATTTTTAAAAAAGAAGTAAGTGAGGCTCTCACTGCTTGAGCGAAAGAAAAAGAAACAAAAATATGGTCCACATATTTCTCCTCTGAATTACACAAGAAGCATATGTTAGGTCCACTCCATCCCCTTCGAATCAAATTTTCCCAATTGCTTATACAATTATCAACGCATAGACAGATAAAGCGTTTGAGCTTGATCGGAATGTGCCAGTGCCAGAGGTGATGATATTGCCATCCATTCAAATTCTCCAAGTTTGATGAAACAATAAGGTCATAAGCAAGTTTTCCTGAGACTTCACCATTTTCAGTGTTGTACATCCACAACAATTTATCTTTCTGGTCAGTAAGTTTGATTCCCCCATGGGATAAACCACGTATGAAAATAGGCCATTCTACCTTCTAGTTCTAGGTTGTCTGCAGTCAACCAATAAGAATTTGTAGCAGTACCTTCGCCAGTATTGTGGACTAGGTTGAGAGTACAAAATCCATAGTCATTTAAGTATGTAAGTAGATATGGAGAGAGCATGTAATTTGTGTTTAGTCCAGCAATTGAATCTATGCCCAGTATTATCGAACATCCATCACCAACTCTCGAACTCAGTACTTTACTAATCCAAGCAAGCACCCTGATAAAGCCATTCCAATAATGTGATGTACTCTGAACTGACTTCTTTCTCAAACAAAGACAGCTTCAATAGAAAAAATTTTAAGATATTTGTCTTGTATCATTTGGTTCCAAAGACCTTTGCTACCAAGCATAGGCCACGAGCTCTTGAGTCTAAGCGAGATCCTGAACCACTCCAGGATTTTTATATTCCATCCCCCAAATGAAAAAGTCCTAGAGATGGTTTTCCAATCGACTAAATGTAACTTTTGCTTGTTAACTATGCCACCCCGAAGGAAAGTGAAAATAAGCTGTCGGAGTTTTATTAAAATAGTTTTTGGTATCCTAGCCAGTGAGAACCAATATATTGGGATACTGCACAAAACCGATCTGATAAGATTCAGCCTGCCACCCATAGATAAGTACCTATAGGACCAATTACTAAGCCTTATTTCAAAACTTTTGATAACCCACCGCGAGTCGTTCAGACCATACCTCAAGGGTTTAATCCAATAGACCAAATACTTAAAGCCTTTTTCAATAGGTTCCATCTTATAAGGAAGGATATCACCAATGCTGGTTATCACTTCCTCTTTTAAGTCGTGGCCGAGAAAAGAGGATTATTCGAAGCTGATACGCATCCCTGAAGCCGAATAGAAACGATCAAGTTTATTTTTATATGCTTTCCATTCCTATAAGGTATCATTCTCAAATAATACTACATCATCCACTAAGAGTAAATGAGTAATGGCAAGTGTGGGCGAGATTCAGATACCTTGATTTTTTCCACTTCTCTTTGCTTCACCAATAAAAAGACTAAGCCCTTCTATCACTAAGAGAAAGAGAAGAGGCGACATCGTACATCCTTGTCTTATGCCCTTGGAAGCATTGAAAAAAATTGAGGGAGAAACATTGACAAGCATAATGAAATTTGTAGAAGTAACACATCCCATAATCCAATTTACAGTTTCAAAAGACAGACCCGCCTGTAATAGTAAGAGGTGCAGAAAATTCCAGTTAACTCTATCAAATGCTTTAATGAGGTCCAATTTAAGTATCATCGCTTCCATCTTCTTTGTCTTACTGGCATGAAGGATTTCTTGCAAAATTCCCATCGGTCAAGGATTTTTTTGTTCTTCAAAAAACCAAATTTGTAACGACCCAATTTGAAAATTCCAAAAAAAGGCAACATTTGGGGTAAATTTGTATTGACTAGTCTTGAATCTAGGGGTTTCGAATGGCACAAGAGGGCCTCAAGTTTGGTATATAATGATATGGTGAGTCTTAGGAACACTCAACAGACTCTCTGGTCAATTTAGAATAGGTTATAGACATCTGCAACTCGATTTGGGATCATTGGAAAAAATGGTAAAAATACTAGTAAATTGTGGTGCAATCTATTAGGATTATTAATCCTCCCTTGACCATACTATCTATTAGATTATATTTTCCTAACTTAGGAACCTTAATTCATTATTTGGATCCACTAGTACCATTGGGTCCACTTGGACTAATGGGGCCACCTAGATCAATTACTAGAGTGTGGGGAACATTGCTAGAGGTTAATTGCCACTTACTGCATGTGCATGCATCAGTTTGGGTGCCTCCTAGACCAATCTCTACATTTTAGGAGCAACTGGTAGTATCAACACCGACCTCCATCGGTTAGGTGTATTTGGAACTAGTTAGTCTTAGTTAGCCCCCAATTACCTTTAGTTAGTTCACAATCAACTAGCTAGCACTAGTAATGCATGGTTAATGCATGGTTACATTGGGAGGAGCACTTTTCCTACATACCACACTCAGTTGCACTGAGTTAACTAGCTGTCACTGATTGTTTTAGTTGTTGGACACCAAGGAGTTGATCTGTTCGACTTCGATATGGATTGGGAGACCATGAGTTAGAGATTCAGTTAGATACAGTCAGATCATTGTGGATATATTCGAATCCTCTCTAATTGATTCGAATTCTTTTCTATGTAAACTATTGTAACACCGTATTTATTATTGTGAATGATACTGTAAATTCCTGAGCAATACTTGTTCATTTCCTGTGTGGTTTGTTTTCTTCAGTTTGTATCTTCATTCTCCATTATTTTGCTACAAACATTATTAGAACTATATGCTTGAAGATCTAAATGGATTTCAAATTCTAATACAACCCCGCCTAGGGTGTGAGTAGAAATGGATCTCCAACTCCTATGCGCCCCTCCCAAATTAACAAATAGAGTATGGGGACTGATATTATACTTCATTTAATGTAATTTGGTGTGGTTATGAGTTCTGCAATAGAGATGTAAAGATTCTTCATATTCGAATGCATATATTCGGTGATATTTGCTGAAGGGAAATGACATGTAATAGCTTAACTTTGACTCATAAATTGTATATGTAATGTTTTAGAGCATAGCATAAGGAATGTATACCATTAAAATCATATGAATAGCTCACCAATAACATATAACATCAAAGCAAATCCTCAACATAATTTAGATATACAAGTCCATTGAAATGGGAAACCAACACATGCAGGAAACTAGTCACACCATAGCTTAGAAATGTGGACATTTTTTCCTATGAATTTATGCTAATTTTGACTTATCGAGAGGATTGGAGACATATTACAGAGCCATAAATAATTCACCCATGCTTGGGCATCAACTAGACTCAACAAGGCGCAACCACCATTCACACAAGTGTGCGATCATAGAGAAACATGGGAATATTGAAGTACTGATTGAGAGAAGGAGAGGAGAGATGGGTCATGAATTGTAGCAGCCTCCTATCTGCAATAAAAAAAATCCATTAAGATCCAAATGAGAGGTTAATGTGACCTCTCCAATAGCCAATTTGGATGAGAATCCAATTCTCTCAAAATTGGCTCACCAGCAGGGCAAGTGAGCACTCACTGTGCAATGGACAAGCTAGTGCTTTCCAAAATTCCAAAGGGAAATTATCAAATGATCAATATGCATTCTCATTCCTCATGACATATTTTTATAACCCTCATTGTAACACCCCGGTTTTGACCCCGTTTGCATTAAATGTATATGATGTATATATTGTGATTAATTGTGGTTTGGAGCTAAAGGCAAAAGCCCCACCATCGATTTAATCGTTTTATGTTCCGACGATTAAAATCGTTGCTGATGATATTTGTGCTAGCCGACACATTATAATTTTTGGCATCATGTAATTATGCATTTTAATTAAAATACCCATAACCAGCTATGTCAATGCAACCATAATGAAAAGGGCATGATTTTCCTAAGGAATAGGGGGTAAATTATTTAAACCTTTGGGCCAATGGGGAAAAGCCAAATGTCAATGGGAGAACCCATCAAACAATCAATTACCTTTCTTGTCTCATTCACCCAATCATGTAATTCCGCCAAAAATTGGTTGAAGTAGTTATTGCATGGGTATGGGAAGAGTATGGGCATGAATTTCGAATTTGGGGAAAACCCATTTTGGGGGAAAATTGTTTTTTACTTTTGGGGCAAGAAAACACCCAAAATGCATGCCCATTTGCCCATACACCCACGTTATTCATTTTCTCATGTAGGGAAAGCTTGGGAGTTGTTTTACCTTTACGTTTTTGCTCATTTTCCTCATCTTGCATGCCCAAAAATCTGTTTTTGGTGTTGCTCAACAAGTGGGCAAGGAATATTTTCATTTTGGGAGTTTATGGCAGTCATTTGGTTCCTATAATGCCATAAATGTCACCAAAATTTGTGGGAAAAGAAGATTCACATTTTTTGTGGTCTGTGGAGGCTGTTTTTTCCCACGTGAAGCCAATGAACATTGGATGAAATCAATTTTGTCTCCTAGAGTTGTTTTAACCACTTACCGTCTCTGATCTTAGCTTCCAAGGTGTTTTATCCATGCCTAGCAGTGTAATGGCGGTGTAATGAATTCGTTTTTGGCCATGTTAGGGCCAAAACATCCCTGGGAAATCAAATTGTTGTCAGGGGTTGCTCTTACCCTCCTTGGAAATTAATTTTGTGGCCGAAATGTTTTCCTAAACCCAGGAATGGTGTATATTACTGTGTATGCAATTGGTATTTGGACTATGTAGGAGTTTGCTTGACAAACCTAGTGTTTTGTAGGAGCCTCATAGACAGAACTAGAGGGTTGGCTCTCTTCTCTACACCCCCCTAAATAGCACTAGAAGGGAATTCATGGCCTAAGGGATTGTGCAATAGAGAAGGGAATGATTCCTTGTGTTGCGTGTGTGTGGATGTCTTAGGAGTCAAGCTAGTTTTGGTGTAGGCATCCTTAGCTCTTAAATGAGCCCACTAGCTTAGCAGATAATGCTTCCATCTCTTGATAATCTGGTAAACCCAAACATAGCTTTGGCTTGACTAAGTTTGACATATCTTTGGTTATGTGTCAGTATTCCTAGTTTCCTTATTCCTTGCGGGAATCATGCCCAGCTTGGGGGTGGCAGTGCTGCTGAGAGATTAAGGAGCACACTAGCCTATGGTTGGGTGGAACGTTGTAGTGACATAGCTGGTTGTGGGGAGCTTCATTCAAAGATAAGTACTCTTGTGTAATCACCCATGCAATTGTTTTGTTTATGTAAATTATGATGAACATGTAAAATGTGTTGAATGCTTGAATTAAATGTAATTTCTTTCGCTGAATGTTAATTCTTTATGCATATGTGTATCTTGAGTTCAATGCATTGTAGTTAACGTTCATGGGGCTAGTTTCCCGGATAGATAGCATCGATAGCGTCCTCTTCGCTGGTTGGAGGGTCGGGGACGTTACACTCATAAGGTCCTCCAAGTTCTAATGCTCTCCCATAGGCTTCCTCTAACTCATCCTTGATGTTTAGTAACCCCCATGACACTTGTCCTTCTCCTCATCCCTTTATCTTCCTCCAAATTTTAATTGTTGCTACCAAACCCCAACTGCACCCTCTTGGATGCTATTTTTATCCCTTCCATGTCACATTATCATAGGTACGCAATCAGGTCTTATTTGTCATAGAATCTTCCATCATTGTTGTCATAAAACGTAGGGAATCTCTCTCCAAGTGGCACCTAGTTTCTTCCTAGTCTCTTCCTCTTCCATGGGGATTTATTCCTCTTCACCTATTCTAATACTTGGGATCATGACATGTTACTTGACATCTATTCACGTTCCAAGAATGTTCCATTACTCATCATTTTGAATTTGGGGTTAAGTCATGACATGTGTAAGGAAGAATCTAGCCACCCAAGGTCTCCATGAACCTCTAAATGTCTTCATGAATCAATGCCACTTTATTTTCTCCATATTTATTATTTGTATGACCCAATTTAATATGTAAATGACAAACTAAGGTTATCTTGGGTGTCATAGCTCCCTGATTGCAAGATTTAATGCCTCCTCCCCAACCTAGGGAACTATTAGGTAGGTGAAACATTGCTAATTAGTAGTCTCATTGGGATGGGGAGATGACAATCCTCCCCACCCAATATTTCTTGTCCTCAAGCAATGCCAAGATTGGATGCTAAAAAATTTGATCATCTTTCCAAGTGGCTTCCTCACTAGGAAAATCCTTCCATTGTGCCAAGTATTTTTTTATTGTTCTTCCCCTTAACCTTCTTTCCCTTGTTTTCAATATTTTGTATGTAATTAGAACAAGTTTCCCTTCATCATCCAAACGAGGTAGTGTATATAAAACTCAAATATGCTTACCTATAACCTTCTTTAGGCATGAAACATGAAATACATTATGAATTTTACGTCCTATGGGAAGCTCCAATTCATAGGCCACTTCTCCAACTTTTCGAATCACTTTGCAGGGGCCATAAAACCTTGGTTTGATATTTTCTGAATCTTTACCCTTTATGGTGGTTTGTTTGTAGGGATGAAACCTAAAATATACCAAGTCATTCACTTGGAAGCGCCTCTCCACTCTATGTTAGTCTACATATTTTTTTTGGGAAACCTGCAAGTTATCTTTCAAAACCTTCAAAATTTCTTGACTTTCTTCAATCCAATCCTTAGCCTTTGGAGATTGACTATCACAAAAAATTTGGTCAATAGAAGTGGATGCATCATAACCATAAATTGATTTGAAAGGATACATGCCAATGCACATATGAAAAGTAGTATTGTAGCAAAACTCACCGAAATGCAACCATTTTATCCATGCTTTTTGCTGCCCACCAACATAGTTCCTCAAGTATCCTTCCAACCATTGATTCAACCTCTATATGTGGCCATCAGTTTGTGGATGATAGCTTGTTCTGGGTTTCAAATCCCCCCCACCATTTTGAAGAGTTCTTTCCAATGCACTAAAACATTTGCCATCTCTGTCACTAACAATGTGCTTGGGAAGCCCATGCAATAAGAACAATTCTTAATAGCTTTAACAAATGTGTTGTATATTTTTCTTAAAGATATAAAAAATTATAAATAAATATTTCATTATATCCAATATATCAGATATGAACATAATTATTATATGCAATTCATAAATAACATTATAAAATGAGTCATTTCCAAGAAATCCACATATTGATAAAGTGTATAAAGATTTATTTTATATACCTTTGAGTTAGAGAATTATTTGAATAGTGCTTTAGTACTTATGAGGCTGGTTTATGGACATTTATGCAACCATGTTTATAAGTTTTGTCATTTTTATTTGATAAAAAATAAATTGAAATAAAACTTTTAAAACCATTCTAGCTTAAAATAATTGTGATACCACACTAAGAAAGAAGTATGTTGGTGTTGAGGATCTACATGTATATTTCAAAGTTTTAAATTAAATTTGTTTGACATTCTAAATATAATGTTAGAAACAAAAGTGATTGTAACCCATATGAAGGAAAACTATGTTTGTAATGATAAAGAGAACTATGTAATTATAAAGAGATATAATTATGATAAAAAATACATATATGTTAAAATAATTGCCTCTCTTATTTAATACTTTTGAATGGTGTTAAGGATGTAATGTATATCAATGATAAGAAACTGCATCTGGTGAGCTGGGACAAGGTTTTGAAGCCCAAAATGGAAGGGGGGCTTCAAATCAGAGATGTCTCAACCCAGAATCTGGCCATGGGCGGCAAGATCCTTTGGAACATGATCTCGGGGAAAAAAACCTGGAGTAAACAAATTCTCAAGAAAAAATATTTTAAAGGAGACAGGGAAAGATGCTTGGAAAAGGACACAAAAGTGCAGAAGGGGTCCCCAATCTTCTTGCTCTGCAAAAAAGCTATCCCGTATTTCACTCCAATGCTCACCTGGATCCCTGGAAATGGAGCAAAAATACAGATCTGGAATGACTCGATTCTAGGAGAACAACCTCTTCATGAAGTCCACGAATTGGACAATATCAAAGCCTGGCTCAATGACAACAATCGAACCACTCTGTGGGACATATCGACCTGGGGAAGTGATGAAAACGCAGCCTGGGAAAGCTGGAACCTGGGTGATTACCCAATCGTTCTTCAGGAGGAAGCGATGGATCTGCTGGATCATCTCCAAGGGAAAACGCCAATAAGTGCCAGAGCTAGAGATAAACGTGGCTGGGGCTCACGTACTGGCAAATTTTCGGCTGCTGAAGGTTACATGGCTATCCAGGCGATCCCTTGGGCCTCTCCAAATCCAGCTCCGTGGAAATCCCTGTGGCATTATCAGTCGATTCCAAAAATTGATCATTTTATTTGGACTGCTCTTCACAATGCAATTCTGACCACAGACAATCTAAGGAGGAAAGGCTGGGAGATGCCATCTCGCTGTCCTCTATGCACCAGCGCTGAGGAAATAGTAGATCACCTCTTCCTTTTCTGCGATTTCACAAAGGATGTCTGGAATGTCGTGCTCTGGCCATACGCTGTCTCATTGCCTGGTACCTTCATGGAGCTAATCAGCGAGTGGGCTGCTCTTTCTCCCTTTTGCTTAAACAATAAAATCTCTCTCAAAATCATTTGGATGTGGATTCCAAAATTTTTATGCTGGAAAATATGGCTGGAAAGGAACAATAGAGTCTTCAAGGAAACCAGCAGACTCCCTCTCCAAGTGGCTGTCCAAGCTAAAATCCTCCTATCAGAAGCTCTGAACTGTAAGCCGGGTATAAGCAACAAGGCCACCCTCTCTGCTGAAGAAGATCGATGGGA
>LPNX010555916.1:349670-415029 GCA_001517045.1 Pseudotsuga menziesii | reverse complement strand
AGCTGATAATTAATGGAGACCTCTCAAATGTCAGGATTCCCTAAAGCTAAAGCTGATTGCCGTTGCTTCTTTTTTCATGAATCATGCAGGCTTTCCTCATGAGATCAAGCTCAGGTTATGTAAAAAATAGCAAAATGAAGAGGAAGTTCAGTGTAGAACACTGGAACAAGCATTGTAAGCATCAGGCAGCTCTTTTGCCAGACCATCAATAAAATTATAACCGTTTTCGTAAAAAAAAAAGGATGTAATGTATATCGTTAAAAACATGGAAGATGTTAAATAATTTAACGTGTTAAATAATTTAATTAGTTAATTTTTTCTAAATATTTTGTATGGATACATTTTTTTTACATGGTTAATAATATATATATATATAGTTGCATTTTATTAAATTAGTATGTCTTGTGGATAATGTGTAACCAAATTTTAAGGCTAGTAAATGATATAGGTTAAGTGTAATTGAAAATTAAGTATCAGTTTGAAGTTTGAAATTACAAATTTAGTTTTAAATGTGTCAATATATGATTTAAAGAGAGAAAATTCATATTCCTATAGTATTAATATCAAATTTGAAATTACAACTTTAGTTTTAAATGTGTCACTATATGATTTAAAGAGAGAAAATTCATATTCTTATAGTATCAATATCAAATTCCAAAAGTGTAAAATCAAAATCCGAAAGTGCCAGTATCCAATTTGAAAAGTGAAAAATATGGTTCTAAAAATATCAATATCATTTCAAAAGTGCAATATCAACTTCCAAAAATGTAGTGAATCCAATTTTGAAACTTTAAAATTTGATATTCACTTTTGAAACTAAAATTTTCACTTTTCAACATCAATTTTAAACTTTAGAAACATTAATTTTGGCATATTTTTGATGGGATTAGAAATAATCCAAGTTTAATGAAATTGAAGCTATATCATTGGAATATATTTTTCCAAATTTACTGGTTTATATGTTAAACATGCATGTCAATTGTAACACATATGTAGAGGATTCATATCCTATAACTTAAAAAAAAAATAGTAAACCTTAAAGATGATAGCCAAAATTTGTGGATTTTCTAACATATTTACTGTTTAAGCTTTTTAAATTTAATTATTTTGAAATGATGAGTTCCAAAGAGTATTTCTTTTTTAATTTTGAATAATAAAGCATAATAAAATTTAATTTCTTTTAGATGAAAAAATAGTATTTTAACTTCATAGTGAATGAACTAACAAAAACATTATGGATATGAAGACAATATCTTTGTGCATTTTTACAATTAGTCAAAATGGAATCCTTGACATTTCATAGTAAATGTAGAAGCTTATCCTTCCCTTCTTATCTCCACTTCCAAGATTTTGAGGTTTTCTTCACCTTTAGGTTGACGATAATTTTGTTTTGAACATGTTTTTAACTTTGCTAACGAGGTTTCATTATAGTAAATTAATGATGGTTAGAAATATGAAACACTCCATTTTCCTTATGATTTGGTTTATAAATGTGTTTTTTTCAACCATACAAAATATAGAAGAGAGTAAGGGGTAGCACATTTTAGTATCATCTATTTCTTTGTATGGTGTAGCATTTGTTAACTATCATTTGGAACTGCTTTGTAATAATATTGAAAAACTATTTCTTTTCTATGTTTATTTTGTTTATTTGATTTTGAACATAAATATGTAAATGTAGTATCATTTTCAAACCATATAAATAAGGTATGTATTACAATTAGTTTTTTTTCAATAACTTTGATTTATGAATATAAAAAATACATTTTTTTCAAAAATTAAATGAATAAATCTAACTTTAAATTATCTTTTTACAAAAAAATAAATTAATTACTCTCTCTTTATTTACTTATCATTTCATCATTTCAAAACTTGAAAAAAAATCAACAATTATAAATATCAATAAATTAAATTTATAAATATAAAACCTATTTTTTCATAAATAAAACTAAAAACACTAACTCTTAATATACTTATCATTAATCAAAATGTAAGCAAAATTTCATTACTCTAAATGTCGACAAATAAGTTTTATAAATTGGATTTATGTTTTTATGTAATATTATAAATAATAATAAACATAACTTGATATTAATGCATAATATTAATATTAATTTAAAAAAAATAAAAAAATAAATTAATTAATATAAAAAAAATATTGATAACTATTTTTTTAACATTTATGTCTATATATATAGCTTTATAATACATAAAAATTGAGAGAATCATTTTATAAATGCATCAGCAAGGTAAATTATTAAAAATTAATTTCAACAAGTTAATAACCATAATCATTATATATAGTTATGTAATGATACATGAAAATTGAGAGCATCATTTTATAAATGTATCAACCATAGGTAAATTATTAAAAATCCATTTGAACAAGTTAATAAACACAATCATTATATATAGTTATATAATGATACATTAAAATTGAAAACATCATTTTATAAATGTATTAGTCATAAGTAAATTATTAAAAATTGATTTGAACAAGTTAATAACCACAATCATTATATATTGTTATATAAAAAATTTGTAGAAGTTTTTATTTTTTGTTTTTATTAAACCAATATTATAATATTTGTCATTTGTGTTGGTATAAAATAACATACATTGATTTACAATGATAAATGGAAATTGAGAGCATTACTTTATATCTATATGATAGATTTTTACATAAATGATTAAAAATTAATTTTAAACAAGTTCATAACCACAATCATTATTTTAGTAATTTTGTCATATGTTTTTATTTTTGTTAAGGTAATAAGTCAAAATGACATAAGAAGTTATACATCTTCTTAAGTTGCTACACACTTTAGTTTTTGACATAACATATTGGATTTTTTAAGACTAGCATGTCTAAACTATGTAGGGAATCGGTATACCCCAAAAAAGGTCGTGGGGTGTTTGGAGACATCAGCCAATGTTTCTAGCTTTCTCCCATGTTATAAACACAACAACCAATCCCCCAAATCCAATGCCCATTCCTATCCCCAATGCTATAAATGACATATTTTCATCCACATGACTTAGCCATCCTGCTCTTACATTACTAATTTTACCATCACGATCACCTTTCATTCCTTCTCCTTCATTTACATTGCATGGATCTATAGGAAAACCCCATAAACACTTATTATTTTGAAATGAAGACAAACTGAAAGTAGAAAATTGTGTTCCTGTCGGGATTTTCCCACAAAGAATGTTTGATGAAACATTTAGAAATGCCAACTCATGTAACTTAGAGAGCTCTTCTGGAATTGGTCCAGTGAAATTATTTTTTTCCAAGTCCAACTACTCCACGGTAGATATCCCACCAAGAGATGTAGGGATTTTTCCTTCCAATTGATTCCTAGATAAGTTCAACAATCGCAAGCTACTCATGCTTCCTATGCTTGGAGGTATTTTTCCCGTAATATTATTGCATGACAAATCAAATATAGTGTTTGTTGACGATAGATATGATAGATTATATGCACTTCCTTTCATGAAAATTTCCATTTCATAAGGCAATCTATCATCGTTTGAGACATTTGTGAATCCCGAGAGTCTCTCAAGGTGTGCTGGTATTCTTCCACTGAATTTGTTGTTGGATAAATCTAGCAAATGCAGCTTGGTGAGATCTGTGATGTGTTCAGGAATACAACCATGAAAATTGTTATAGCCAATGTTTAAAGCCCTCAAGTCATGAATATAGCCAAAGTACCAAGGAATCTATCCTGTTAATCCATTTTTACTCAAATCCAATAGCTGAAGCATGGAACAGTATGACAAAGATAGGGGTAATGCACCAGAAAAGTTATTGGAATGCACAGAGAAAATTTTCAAATAAGTGCAATTTCCAGTGGCATTTGGAATTGGTCCTTCCAAATGGTTTTGTGATAATTCTACGAATTGAAGTGAAACCAAGCGAGTTATGCTATCAGGAATAGTCCCAGAAAAACTATTATTATATATAGATAAAGACGAGATAAACTTTAAATGACCTATGCTGTGTGGAATATGCCCTGTTAATTTATTAGAATCCAAAGTTACAATCTCCAATGATTGAAGTTTTCCTATGGCTTTAGGTATGCTCCCCGTCAGATTATTATTAAAAAGATCTAATTCAAGTAATTGACTTAAATTGACAAGGGCTATAGGATTGCTACCACTGAGTTTATTTGAGGCAAGATATAGTCTCCTCAACTGAGTCAAATTGCCAAGGGATGCATGGATGCTACTAGTGAATCTATTTGAAGAAAGATATAGTTCAATCAACTGATCCAAATTGGTAAGCGATGCAGGGATAGGATAGTCAACTAAGACAAATTGGAAAGAGATGCACGGATGCTACTAGTGAATCTATTTGAAGAAAGATATAGTTCAATCAACTGATCCAAATTGGTAAGCGATGCAGGGATGCTACCAATGAATCTATTGCGAGAAAGTTTTATATAAGTTAATTTAGTCAAATTAGTGAAGACTGCAAAGATGGTACTAGTGAATGTATTGTCAGAAAGATCTATATAGGTTAACTGAGTCAAATTAGCAAAAGTTACATGGATGCTACCACTTAATGTATTATGAGAAAGATCTATATAACTTAAGTGAGTCAAATTAGCAAAAGCTACAGAAATACTCCCACTTAGTGTATTTTGAGAAAGATCTATATAAGTTAATTGAGTCAAATTAGCAAAAGCTACCGGAATGCTACCACTTAGTGTATTTTGAGAAAGATCTATATAAGTTAATTGAGTCAATTTGCCAAGGGCTTTAGGGATTCTACCAATAAGATTCTTTGAAACCTCGAGATGTTATCGCCTTTCTGAAAGACACGAGAGCCTCGAGATCGCTTTTATTTTGGGCGTGGGCATCCATTGATGGTAATATGAATTCACGTTGGCCTTCATAGTCAGGATGACTTTGAAGCCAAGTTACTTCACTGGAGAGATGATGAATATGGGTATTGAAAGACGTTGCAGCCGTTGAAAGTCCACGCTTTCACTCGAATTTAAATCGGGACGTTTTCCTTTATCTCTCCTCAAAGTTGAACCTTCCAATCTTTTGACATTTGCCATTTACCATTTATCATTATTTAATATGGAGTAGGTTATTAAATGCTGCGTGATAACACTTTAAACTAATAGATTTGAGATCTAATGACTCATAGTACTGCGCAGTATTTAATAATTTGCTGTAAGTAAAATATTTTTCACCAATTTTAACTTCATTCATGCAAAACTATCTGTAAATTAATAAGGGTTTGGATATTATTGATCATGTCACGGGAGCACCGATTTCCCCGGGAATTGATCATGTCACGGGAGCACCGATATTATTGATCATGCCACGGGAGCACCGATTTCCCTTTGGTGTCACGGGAATATCGATTCCCCTGGTCAAGGGCTCCCATCAAAATTTTATTTCCATTCATCCAAACGATTGTTAAGTTGATAAGGGTTTAGATATTATTGGTCAAGTTGATAAGGTTTTGCATACTATTGGTGTCCCGGGAATTCCGATTCCCCTGGTCAAGGGCTCCCATCAAAATTTTATTTCCATTCATCTAAACAATTGTTAAGTTGATAAGGGTTTAGATATTATTGGTCAAGTTGATAAGGTTTTGCATACTATTGGTGTCACGGGAATACCGATTCCCTGTTCAAGGGCTCCCATCAAAATTTTATTTCCATTCATCCAAACGATTGTTAAGTTGATAAGGGTTTAGATATTATTGGTCAAGTTGATAAGGGTTTAGATATTATTGGTAGTTTAACGTGAGTACTGATTTCCTGGTCCAAACAATATTTAAGTTGATAAGGGTTTAGATATTATTGGTTGTGTCATGCCGGAAGTTGTTAAAAAATTTATCTTTCAATAATTAATTTTTGTTATTTTTTTTAAAATAATATATATATTTTTTATACTTTTATATTAAAAAAAATGGTGCATTAACCTGATTCCTATTTATTTTATATACTATTTATGTATTGAATTAATATTATATAAAAATATAAGTTAAAAACAAATTACAAATACATATCATAATATGCAAAACTAAATAAATAATGAAGCATAAATAAACATAAAAATGATTTAATTTAATTTTACTAAATTGTGCATATAAAAAGAAAATAAATATCACATCATTATTTTTGTTTGCAAAATTGATATTATAAAATAGAACAAATACATAGTTTGATATTTTCAACAAATATCATAAATTCTCCTTTCAATTGCACTATGTCTAATCTCATAAACTCGTCGCCATTCCATTTCTGATATATAAAGATTTGTTAATAATACACGCATTAATGCATCAAGAATGTTTATTGACAATTTTGTTCTTCTAATATCTTTAATCACTTTTTGCTTTGATTATAAAAGAAACTTAGAACACAAACTTGGAAGACATCAGAGCCTGTGGATCATTAGTCCATTAGTGGCAAATAAAAATGGATAACGGACCCAAGGAAGCCTTGAAAGAAAGAGTCCGACGAAAGCAAGGTTACACTAAAATATTTGCTGAATGGTTGAGTTCACACAGGAGCGAGATTGGGATCAATTTCATGGCCCTCACGACTCAATGGGATTCTCAACAGGGTAGTGTGTAATTACTTTTATTTTATGGTACGTAGAGGGGCGTGGATTCCAAAACAATAATAAGATTCATAGGCTCTGGCATTAAAACAGGTGGAGGGAAACAAACACCTCAACACATACAAACCGACAAACTCCTCGCATATGCAAATATTTGTAAATAGCAGTTTGCAGAGAAAGTGTCTCTAAACTTACTTTCTTCACTAAAATGGTAGAGATTTCCCTCTCAATTGAACTTGAAGATTTACATTTTCCCTCTTTCTTTCTAACATTTCAAGAGAACAACTATCTCTCTCCAGGTTTACCATATCTCAAATTTTGAAAATTTGCTCACCCGCCATGAAATCAAATGATGTGAATCCAATCTTACAAATATAGGTCAAACTTATGTGCCATTCAATCTCCAACGCTCTCCCGATCGCTGCCTCTGCATATACCCTCTATTTTTTCAGCTGAGATCTAAAATGGAGGCGTAATTGCAGTTTGGAGGAGACTTTTTTTCTTTTGCAAGAGAATATAACAACAATAAGGAGAACATTTATGCATCCTCCTTCTCCACATAGTTTGCATTACAGTTCCCTCGTGAGAGGAAAGCTCTACAAGATATCACCCTCTTCATCATATCTTTCGACATTCTTAATGTATTATGTAAATATTCATGGCCAACAATAACCAGCGATGACAACAGGCTTGTCCTCAGTTAGATCTTACTTTGTTTGATATATCACTATGTTTGAAATCACACAGAGATCCAACAAAGTACAAGCTTCCTATAGCCGTATTAAATGACCTATAGCATGCTGGTTATTATTTGGCCAATATTCACATCCCTCTATGTTTTGGTTTTGCATTCTTCTAACATTATGATTTGATTATTCGACTAACTGATTTATGCCTCTTCTGTATTTCAGGGAAGGCCATCGCTCTTTGCAACAGAAACGAGGCCACATTTAGAATTGGGGATACGCACATATAGTAAAAAGAGGAAAGGTGTAAATTTATCGAGTGAGGGCGTGGTTTCGACTCACGAGCCACAACCTTCTCCTTCTCATGGATATATTATGTTAATTTTACTTTGCACTCCTTAGTTCGTAAATAAATTTTATTTAGAGATAATATTCTGAATATCGAGTTTAAATATATATACATTACAGAAAATATACAGAAAATCATAGTAGATTTTAAACAAATCATTAGATTTTTAAAAAAAATATTTAATTCTAAACCAAAAAAATTCTACAAACAATACCTTTGAATCTTCATAATGCTTTCCAAGACTCTCTCTCTCGAGAGTCTACACTCCACGATCCACTCTCCAACTCCAAGGGCTTCTAGGCTCCAGCTCAAGCCTTCCAAGTTCCACTTCCAACTTTCAACTTTCAACTTTCAAATCATATAGTTGAGCATTGAGCACTCAAAATTGTACTATGTAGATGCTAATTACAATACTAAAAAAATCAAAAAATAATAAAAAAATCATTGTTAAATGACTTTTTTAGCTTTCTGAAAAAATCAAGAAAACCTACAAAATAGAAAAGCATGGAGGAAGGAAATAATAATAACTTAACTTAATATTTTTCTTTTTTGTGAAAGTGTGGTTGGAATTTGGAAAGTATAATTTTATATAATAATAAGATAAAAGTATTGATGTTACTAATTTACTAGTATTAATTTATAATGAAGTTTTAGTAATTTTGTTGCCCTTCAAAAATAGTAGCAATATAATGACATTTTGAAAATTTTATTACCCTTCAAAAATATGTTTAAATGATAAATTTACCCTTCACAAAAAATGGTCTACTAAAATTTTTAATCGTATTTGATGGTCAAAATGCCCCATGATGGTCATTTTGCCAATCAAATTCCAGCACTGGTCATGGGAGTATCGATTCCCCTCGTTAAGGCCTTTTACAATTTTATTTCCATTCATCTAAATGATTTTTAAGTTGATAAGGGTTTCAATATTATTGGTAGTGTCACTAGAGTACATATTTAGGTAGTCTCATCAAAATTTTAATTCATTTATCTAAACTATTTAGGCTGATAAGGGTTTAGATATTAATGATTTATTTTTATAATAACAATAAGATTAAAGCAATAATGATATTTTTTTTATTAAATAGTATTTGTTTTATATTTATATTAATTAGTTTAACTTTTGTAGTGACTAGCTATGCCTATTAATATTTATTAACCACTTTACTTGTAGCTATGCTAATTCATTAAATTTATTTTTGAGTCTTAAGAGAATCCAAGAAAGTTTGAATTTTTTAATTGCGGTGAGAGGCGTTTTCTACAGCTCAAATGGGAGAGATGTGTCCCGTCTGTAACGCTCACCTCTCACATGTGGGCTCAATAAAAATAATAATAATAAAAAGTAAAAAATAACAAAACTTATAACATGTCAGCTTATAATTAAAAAAGTTAAAAATATTATACTCATATAAATATATAACCATAATAATAAAAAGTAAAAAATAAAAAACTTATAACATGTCGGCTTATAATTAAAAACATAAAAAATATTATACTCATATAAATATGCAACCATATTAGGGCAATACTCACAATCTTACAAACTTAGTAGCAAAAATTTCGTTAACTTGAAACCTAAGTAGACATAATGTTAGGAATAAAATATGCGATAGAAAATAAATTACAAAATAATAGATGGAATATTAAAACCATATTTATAAGGTTATTTAAATGCAAATACAATTATCAAGAAACCACGGGCTACTAAAACCATGTGCCTTAAACCACTTACATCCTTGCTCATTCCAAAGTAAAGGTTAACCTTAACATGTAAATGTTCATTTTTAGTTATAAAGAAAAATGAGTCATTTCTCAAAAACATTTGGAAAAATGTTTAAAATCTTCATTTGATGGTAAAATGTTTTTCAAATTCCAATTTATTCTCGAAATCTAGATTTTAAATCTGTTTATGTGTTTTTTTATATTTTAATCTGTTTATCTTTTAATAACTTGGATTGTACATGTGCACTCTTCATTTATATGGTTTAGAAAAATTGTTTATTGAGATACATCTTATGGGTATTTGAAGGGAAATTGTAGCTTTTAAAAAAAAAATCTATTTTGATACCGCTTCCTCATAACCTTCAAATGGAAAGTCATATGCTTTTACTCGGACATATATAATTTAATTTGATCTTATGAGAATGAGGTGCGTAAATTGGTGTATAATTAGCTAGAATTTTTATTGATATCTAAAATTTACTAAAAATAATTATTTGATTATATATTTAAATATATAATTCAACTCAACAACCATATACATAAAATATGTCAATTTCCCACATCAACCTTATACTTGGTCTTCATCATCTAATCATATTTTCTGTTTATTTATTTGGTTTTAAAATTATAAAGTATACTTTAAACAAAATGCTTCTTAACTTGATATTTCAATAGAGGGTTACCTAAATCTTCATCCTTAACATATTTTTTATGATTTATTCCCAAGGTTGTACTTCTTATTAAGATAAGGTTCCATGAAGGGCCTCTTTGTGTTCTATTCCCAAGGCTCAAGTGCTTAAGAACATTAAGGGCCTTTCAAGGCACTTTTGATGAGAGGTTATAGACACTCTTTTGATTTTATGGGGGGCTTTTATTTAAAAGAGTGTTAAATATTATTTTATTTATTTTTTAATTTTATTTGAAATACATACATAATATAACATTTAGTTTTAAAAGGAAAACTAAATATTTATAATTGATGATGGCTATTTAAAATATTTATAATTTGTTAGACAAAATATATGAATATTTTAAATAAAGTTAAGAAATTTATATTATTTTTGAGAATTTGAATTTAAATTATAGTAAAAAAACTTTCTAAAATAAACCAATTTTAAATATTTGTCAATAAAATTTTAAAACTTCCATATTTTAAAAATATTTAAATAAATAAAAAATTATAACAAAATGTATTAATAAAACTTTAACATTTGATATTTCACATAATTCAAATAAATAAAACTCTACAACCAAAATAAATAATAAATTTGTATATTTACAAAGTTTAAATATGAGATATATTTGTTAATTTACAAAGTTTACTATCTTTCTTCAAAATTCTATGACAATAATTTGCAATAAATCTATCTCGAACTTGTACTCAACTAACTACTAAGTAAAACTCTAGATCAAAGTAGACTTAAACAAATGATTTTGAGTACATTAATTGTAGAGATGAAAAGGAAGACGAGAAGTGGGAACCATGGACAATGACACTGATTTATGCAATGTGATATAGGAGGCTTCTTCCATATCCAGCTTTTCAAGGGGTTGGGATCCAGGGAGAGAAAATTTGAAGGAATAAAGTAAGGTGGCTAGCACAAGCTCAACTATGTGGATCCCCATGCTCATGCCTGCACAAATCCGTCTACCTGCACCAAATGGGATTACTTGGAAATGGCTTCCCTTAATGTCGACAAAACTTTCTACAAACTTATCAAGAATGAATTCCAATGGTCTCTTCCATACATCCGGGTCATGTTGTATACCCCACGCGTTCACAATGAGTCGAGCATTCTTGGGTATGTAGTATCCTTCTATCTCGCAAGCCTCTACTGCCATCCTAGGAAAAAGGAGGGGAACTTAGGGGTGCAGCCTTAATGTCTCATTTACCACAGCTTTCAAGTAGGGGAGGTTTTTAATGTTCGACTCCTTCAATCTTCTATGTTCACCTTTCATGGAAACATCTAATTATTCTTGGCATCTCTTCATCTTCTTTGGGTGACGTATTCGCTCTTCCATTGCCCATTCTATAGTCATTGAAGATGTATTGGTTCCTACTGTTAATAATGTCTAAAAAATATCCAATACATAAATTTGCATATAAAAAATAAACATATAAAAAAATAAAACATTTCAATTAATTCAACCCAACTCAATCCATGTTTAATTTACCTACTATGAATTAAAAAAAAATTCAAACTATGTTTTAAGAAAATTAAACACTTCAATTCAACTTAACTCGGTCCATTATGAAACAAAAAATCATTCAAACCATGTTTTAAGAAAATTAAACATTTCAATTCAACTTAACTCGGTCCATTGTTAACCGCTGCTCTACAAAATATGCAATAGACTTAACTCTCTCAAACTATGTGAAAGGAGCCAAAAGAACTTAAGATGACATTATTTTAAGTTAATAAGGGCACACACACACACACACACACACACACACACACACACACACATATATATTGCGTTAATAAACCAAGAAACCATTAAAGAAAATCTAAACTAAGATTAGATATCAATATAAAATAAAGTTAAAAGTTGGAATAGGATTGGATATCAAATAAAATATAGTTATTAGGTTTTTGTCAATTTTTTTTCTTTGACATCAAGTATGACAGTATGATATAAGGATTCAGCCTTTTTTTTCTATTTTGTATACTTTTCTCCTCAAAAAAGTGTAATGTCCCTTTTGAGTAATTTTCCCAATGTGCTCAAATTCCCCAAATTTCAACTCTAAGCATATGGATACAACTGATTCCAAACTCCTCCAATTACTTTCAAACTTGGTGAGGAAGGTCATGAGGGGTAATGGGACACATTAACACACATATCAGGCATATATGGCAACTGATATACCCAAACATGGTCATAAATTTGCAAGGGAAGAAGTTTCAGGGCAAGACTAGTCAATTTCGGAGGTGGAAATCCTCCCTGGGTCCTGGAACAAATGTCTTCCAAAAACTGTACAACCTACACTAATGGTTGTTATGAGACTTGGATATGTTATAATACATTAATTAAAGTATATTTTCACCATTATATGTGATTTTGGGGTTGAATAGGTATCCAATAGAACTCAGGTAATTTACTAGTAATTTCTAGGCTCAAACCCCCAATGGTAGATGGCTCCAAATAGCTCCAAATGCTCTCAGATTGTACTAGAAGGTGTATGAATGATATTAATACCAAAAAATGGTGTTTATAGGTGTCTTCCAACCATAAAATTACCTTTTCAAATCACTTTGACAATCTGGTCAATGTATTCAAAGTTTTTTGAGCAACTTGTGGTTCAAATCCCCTAGGGGTAGATGATAAAAATGAATTTCTAAATGCACTCAATCCAACTCAAATTTATGAATTTAATAAGGGTAAATATAAATGACATCAACATGAACTAATATTAATCACCATTCAACTTTTAATGTCTTCTATAACTCCCATAAATCAGATGCAAAAAGACTAGTTTCAACCTTGGGGGAAATGATAGGAAATCTTCACCAAAATGCTATTAAACTCAAAGAAATGACTCTAAATGATTATGCATTGAAAATTAAACTCATATAATACATAAATCATAGTACATTCATCCATAAACCATCAGTAGTTTACTTATCCATTCGAATCCATCAACATTACATTGGTTGACAACAAGGTAGTGGGGAAATGGCACTGTTTCTTCATTGTTTAAGATTTTTACATGAAATATTTTGGTATTTCGACCCGAGTTTATTCTGAAATTTAAATAAATATAATTTACATCATAACATAAAATAATGGGGCATTAGAAGCTTCCCCAAAGAGATCAATAGCTTACCAAGTGTACCTCAATCCATATAGCAAGATTATGATGAGAAAAATTAGAATAGATGAAAGAACAAGCTGATATTGAAGTGTCCATGAGTTGACCTGTAGCTTGAACATATAACTTATGAATCCATTAAATCTCCATAAAATACCTGAATGGCATTTACACACACCAACTTGGATGGGAATATTTCACCCTCGAAATTGGCTAAGGCAAGAAACAAGTCATCCACTAGCTCTCTCTCTTCACAAATGAAAATTTCTCAAATGATAAAAAAATGCCTTAATTATTTTTTCTTGAAATTTATAAAGTTTCCAATATCTCTATGGGTCTAATTTCTTCCAATATATGCATTCCAACTGTAGTTGGGAAGAGATTCCAAAGAATGCCACTTGTACAACAATTCCTAGTCTTCCACTTCCGCCAAATCACATGTGGAAGAATATTAGTTTCCCTAAATCCCTTGAGCGCCCTATTGGAGATAAGTTTATCCCTGAAATCTAATATATGTCATATTTCATCCTTCATATCTCATTTGTGTCATAGGTGTCATAACATCTTCATCATTGTTGTCATAGAGCTAGGGAATCTAGTCCAAGTGTCTCGCTAGCTCCAAAATGCCTCTTCCTCTTCCATGGGGGTTACTCTTCCACTCAAATTCGACCTTAATTGATTCATTCCAAGTAAATTTACCTTAAAACTCATACCAATACCCTTAGTATTCTTATGGATTCGAAATGACAAGAAGAGGATGCCATGTGGCATAGAAAATCTAGCTTGTGTGGGTCCCACATCCTCCATGTGTCTTCATGATCAATTGCCACTTTGATTTTCCATTGTATTTATTTATTTATCTCCTTTATTAAATATTTATTCCATTCTACTGTTCAAACATCATTTATTGTCCCCCTTATTCCAAATCCCAAAGCTTCCACCCCCAACCTAGGAAACTAGTAAGTTTCCTCCTTGGCAATTATTTGACCCTTAGCATCAATTTGAAAAAATCTCATGAATATGGAAAATGTGATTAGTCCATTGTGACCCAATGAAAAATTTGGGGCATGACAAATCATCCCTTCTTAATATTGCTTGTCCTCAAGCAATTTCAAACGTGGGTGTTGAAGAACCTACTTTTTGTATGATTCTTTGACATTGCCACTGAGTTTCCCAACTTTGAGTCTTTTAGATTCCATGAAGATTGTAGAGAGAAACCACCATGCTTGTTGCTGCATTAATTTGATTAAAATCACTTTATTAAGTGCGAATCCATCCACCATACTGCTTGTTTCCCAAAAAATTTGAAATCAATGGAACTAAAAACTATCCCACGGTCCCATTGCATGTATTGCACTCCAACAATTCAGAGTGCTCTCCAACCCATACCATTAAGAAAGAGAATTATGGGATCCCATTTTCTTGTATGCATTCTTCCAAACATAATTAGTACATAATATATATATATCATCAAAATACATAACAACATAATAAAAATGTACATCAAGGAGGTGCCTCATCAAAAAATCATGAAAGTGCTTATACCTCCAAGTAAGTAGACCACCATTTTCCAAGTGAATACAAGCTTCAAGTGACCAATAATTTTTTTTTCAATGGCATAGGTGAGGATGCCATGTCCTATAATGCTGCTCCAAAATGATGTGATATGCATCAAAATATTCAGCCATGTATTCTTTCATCCAAGAAGTGAATGAAGGATCTCCCCTAAAATTTGAACCAAATGATGAGCAAAAAAAACAAGGAGACTTCAAATGAATCAAGGAAGTCTAACCCATATATCCATGAATGAGAGAATCATAGAGATATAACAGAGTATGTGTCTAGCAACAAAAATGTTCTCCAATCATAAATCTATTCACCCTAGTGTTGGATGAAGTTCCTCCAACATCAAATGAACCAAGTGTTGAGTAAGAAAAACCATGAGTTTTCAAGTGACTCAAATGCATATCATAGGTGCATCCATGTAGATGTGCATAATCATAGAATAACAAAGGATTCTGCTACAAATGTGAATAATAATTTGCTCCAACCATGTCATCATAAAAATTAAATCTAGGAGTTCCATACTCCTCATGTGGCACCATAAAAAAGAACCCTTTCACCCATACTTCATTGAGACTAATGCTGCAAAACATGGAATTGTACGAGGTAGGAGAATGAACTAACTCACCCAAATGATAAAATAGTGCATACATTTCTTCATGTTAAGGATCCATATGGGTAGTATCATTTACATCCTTCAAAAGTGTGAAACCTTTGTCATAGATTGGTTCCAATGTAGAGGAATCATGCTCTTCTTTAAAAATTGCATAACTTTCATCAAGAGACAAT
Organism: Pseudotsuga menziesii; assembly: GCA_001517045.1. Lineage (NCBI taxonomy): Eukaryota > Viridiplantae > Streptophyta > Pinopsida > Pinales > Pinaceae > Pseudotsuga > Pseudotsuga menziesii. The sequence goes on along the minus strand of LPNX010555916.1, from coordinate 399,518 downwards.
ACAAGTTCCCCTTCCACCACATAAAGTTTTTGAATCTCTTCAATTTCATCTTCAAACACATCAATAACATTCAAATTTCCACATTTCTCACGATCCACCATGTCATGAGAATCCTCCAAACAATCTACCATTTGACAATTTGAAACATAGGAGGAAAAATAAGTATCTTGCAACTTTTCAAGAAGTTGTTCATTTTGAATTGTGAGATTATGCTTATTCTCATTATTATTCAAGTATGCATCATGTAACAATTCATTAAGATAAACAAAATGGTTTCTATAAAAAATCAAAGACATGAAATTACTTTGATGTGGCACAATGCTCTTTGAATATTCTCCATGCCATTCAAGGAAGGATGCTTCCTCCAATGAAGCAGCTCTCCAACAAGAATTTGACACTAATGCTTGAGTGTCATGGAGTATGATAAGGGAATTTTGGATATTATTTTCATTCATATTAAGGAACATTCAAGAAAATGAGGATCTTGCAAATGAATCTCCTCATCTTCTTCCTTCTTGCTTGGACCAACTTCATGAAGCTCAAGTGGTGATAGGGAAGTTGATCTTGTTTCTCCTTCAACTTCTACAAGGTCTTCATTTTCATGTTTTTAGCTTCTAGGAACAATTTAAAAAGTGATCTCTATGTCACCAACATAGAGGTGTGAGCACCCATCAGTACTTACTCATTCATAGTTCAAGCATCCATCAGTAGATGCTCTTTGTTTCATTTCCAAGGTAGAATGTGTCTCGAAATGATCTTCAATATTTTCAATAGAAACTTCTTCATACTCATGTGATGTCTCTTCATCCTTTTCAGAGTCACTTGGGAGTGAATTTAGATAATATTCATGTACCACTTCTTCTGCTTCACCTATTTCAGAACTAGGTGGTTCATGGGTCTCCTCCTTTTTCTCCTTCAAGCAAGCTGATGCATTTTTCTCCTTGGTTTTCTTAAGATCAATATATTTTTTTCCAAAGTTGGATAATAAAAAATTTTAATCCTTTCATAAGATTCTTGGTCATGTATTCAAATATAGGTTCAATTATTTTTATATGCTCCTCAACATCATATGAGGTTCCCTTTTTATCCCTAGTCATAGTTTCCTAAAAAAAATTTCCTTCTTCTCCTACTTTTTTTTTCCTCTTCAACAAAAGAACTTTTGGTTTAGATATCTAATGGTGGTCCCTGAATTATTTTCCTCATAAATATCAGACCACATCAGGTGCCAAGATCATGCTATGATACCACTGTAATGTCCCTTTTGAATAATTTTCCCAATGTGTTCAAATTCCCCAAATTTCAACTGTAGGGATATGGATACAATTGATTCCAAACTCCTCCAATTACCTTCAAACTTGGTGAGGAAGGTCGTGAGGGGTGATGAAAAAAATTAACACATATATAAGAAATATAATCAAATAATATACCCAAACATGGTCTGCAATTTTCAAGGGAAGATGTTTCGGGGCAAGACCAGTCAATTTGGGAGGTGGAAATCCCCCTAGGTCCTGGAACAAATCTCTTCCAAACAATGTAAAACCCCCACTAATGGTTGGTATCAGACTTGGATATGTTATAATACATTAATTAAATTATATTTTCAGCATTATATGTGTTTTGGGGGTCGAATAGGTATCCAAGAGAACTCAGGGAATTTACTAGTAATTTCGAGGCTCAAACCCCCAATGGTAGATGGCTCCAAATAGATCCAAATGATCTCAGATCGTACCAGAAGGTGTATGAATGATGTTAATACATAAAAAAATTGTTTATAGGTGTCTTTTAACCATAAAATTACTTCTGCAACTCACTTTTTCAATCTGGTCAATGTATGGAGTTTTTCGAGCAACTTGTGGTTCAAACCCCCTAGGGGTAGATGATGAAAATGACTTTCTATATGAACTCAATCCAACTCTAATTTCTGAATGGAATCATGGGAAATATAAAGGAAATAAAAATTAACTCATATGAATCACCATTCAACTTTTAATGTCTTCTATAACTCCCTTAAATTAGATGCAAAAGACTAGTTTCGACCTTGGGGGAAATGATAGGCAATCTTCTCCAAAATGATATGAAACTCAGGAAAATGGATCCAAAATATTATGTACTGAAAATTAAAATCATATAATACATAAATAAAATTCCATTCATCCATAAACCATCAGTAGTTTACTTATCCATTCGAAAGCATCAACATTACATTGGTTCACAACAAGGTAGTGGGGAAATGGCATTGTTTCTTCATTATTTAACATTTTTACATGAAATAGTTTGGTATTTATACCTGAGGGTATTCTGAAATTTAAATACAGATAATTTTCATCATAACATAAAATAATGGGGCATGAGAAGCTTCCCCAAAGAGATCAATAGCTCACCAAGTGTGCCTCGATCCATAGAGCAAGAATATGATGAGAAAACATGGAATAGATGAAAGAACAAGATGATATTCAAGTGTCCATGAGATTCCCTGTAGATTTAAACTGTAACTTGTGACTCAATTAAAGCTCCATCAAAGACCAGAATGGCCTTTCCATAGACTAACTTGGATGGGAATCTTTCACCGTCGAAATTGGCTAAGGCAAGAAACTAGTCATACACTAGCTCTCTCTCTTGACAAATGAAAATTTATCAAATGATCAAAATATTCCTTCATTATTTGTTCTTGAAATTTATAAATTTTCCAAGCTCTCTATGGGTTTAATTCCTTCCAAGAGATGCATTCCAACTCTAGTTGGGAAGAGATTCCAAAGAATGCCACATGTACAACAATTCCTAGTCTCCCACTTCCACCAAATCACATGTGGAAGCATATTATATTTCCTAACTCCCTTGAGTGCAATCTTGGAGCTATTTTTATCCTTGACATGTCATATATGTCAGATGTCAGCCTTCAGATCTAATTGTTTTCATAGGTTTCATAACATCTTCATCATTGTTTTCATAGAGCTAGGGAATTTAATCCAAGTGTCTCACTAGCTCCAAAATTCCTCTTCCTTTTCCACTCCAATTCGACCTTAATTGATTCATTCCAAGTATATTTACCTTTCAACTCATCTCAAGACCCTTGGGTTTCTTATGGATTCGAAATGACAAGAGGAGGATGTCATGTGGCATAGAAAATCTAGCTTGTGTGGGTCTCACATCCTCCATGTGTCTTCATGATCAATTGCCAATTTTATTTTCCCTTGTATTTATTTATTTAGCTCCTTTATTAAATATTAATTTCATTCTAATGTTCAAACATCATTTCTTGTCCCCCTTTTTCCAAATCCCAAAGCTTCCACCCAAACCCTAGGAAACTAGTAATTTTCCTCCTTGGCAAATATTTGACCCTTAGCATCAATTTGACAAACTCTCATGAATATGGAAAATGTGATTAGGCCATTGTGACCCATTGAAAAATTTGGGACATGACTCAAAGCAAATAAAGGTGGTAAGAACAATTTTAGATTTTATTTTATTTTTGGTAAAATTACTATTTTGTTGACATGCAAAGTTCTAATATTGAAAATTCCATTTCGAACGGAGATAATTTTTTCGAGATAATTTTAAAATTGTGACTATTTCAAGAAAAAACATAGTAAATTATATAAATAATTAAAGTGAAAAGAGTATAAACAAGGAAATACCATAAACTCATGAAATAAGAAAATAAGAGACAACTTACTTACAATAAAAATAGTGGATTCCCATGAGAATAATTGAAATAGCCAAACACTCTACTAAGAAATTACAATTTAAAAACATAATGGACTGACACAAAACCTTTGCAGGAACAAATAAGAAAACAGTGAAATCTGAGAATTCAGAACAAATTCTCGATAGAAATGCATAAAGAAACAATGAAATCAGAGAGATTGGAACATACAGTTATAAAGAAACAATGAAATATGAGAGATCAAAACATAGCGTTAGAAAGAAATAATGAAATTTGAGAGATCAGAACACAGGGTTAGAAAGAAACAATGAAATCTGAGAGATCAGAACACAGGGTTAGAAAGAAACAATGAAATTTGAGAGATTAGAACATAGGGTTATGCTGGGTATTTTTTCATGCAATTCAATTCAGTGAAATTAGCACAACTCACGAGTAAAAGGTCCTTAATGTCATCATTCTCCAGCTTCCCTCTATCGCCATCCACATCATTTGTAGAATCCCATAGCATACTCAAAAAATCGCCATTTTCTTCTCTATTTGGCGCTCCTCTATGATCTTAGTGAAGAACTCATCGAACCTATTGTGCAAATTCTTCATCTTGCTTTGTATGCCTTGCAGATCCATCCAAGCCAAAGCGACACAAAGTCACCAATTATAAACTTGCCAGCCAAATCCATGAGATCCACCACCATTTCCCTGAACTCGCGAGTCATTGAGCCTTGGGATTCAAATACGCGCTTGCTCAACATAATATTCCTGAGAATGTTGGCAGTACAGATGTTGGCCAACTCCCCGAGGCTGATGGCCTTGATTTCTCTCTAATGATCTAGAATCGACTTCACTAGCATCCCGATCCCTATTTCCTACATGGCTTGCAAATCTTGCATGGCCTTACCTCCAAAGAGATAAATGTTATAGACCTTGTGCAACATTCTCCAGCGCTGGCCATAAGGAGTCCACACAAGGCTGTTGTAGTCATATCCAATGTATTTGGGGGTGGAGTTGTCTGTCTGGTTGGAGAAATTGAGGTCATTCATTTTCTGGCACACCTCGACTATATTTGAAGAGGCGACGACCAAAGTTTCGATTGTCCCAAGATTCAAATACATAATTGGACCGTATTGTTAAGAATTGTAATCTCAACAGACCACTATCAGTACTGCATTAATTAGTTAGTCAGTTGACTAGTTGAATTGGTCACATTACCTAGAATTAGTGGCCCATAGTATTTGATGACCCATGGTATTTACCCATGGTTTTGCTATTATGTAATCCTATAAATACATTTGCATAATATTAAGAAGGTGATCAATATGCCCTTAGTGCTTTTGTCTTCCATTGTTTTATTTAACATAGTATTAGAGCCCATGGCTTGATCCATTCCTTATTTTCTTGGATAATCCTTTTCATATAGTGGAAAGCACAGAGGAAGAATTAGGTGTATTTTTTTTCTTTATTTTTATCTCTTGGGTAAGCCTTTTCACAAAGTGGAAAGCAGACACACTAATAGATCCAATCTTATTGGAGGTTGTGATCTGGACCAGAAGATCGATTTTTGAAGATGGTGCTACCAGAAGCACTACCAGAAGAATATGAAGAGGTAAGAAATATCTTAACACCAAAAGGTTTATGGAAGACCTTCAATGGGGATGAGTATGATGCATGGGAAATTAAAGTAATTAATCTGTTAAAATTACAAGATTTGTGGCACTTCATAGTTGAATAGGATCCCATTGATCCAGAAAAATTTAATGCTTTGATAGAGTTCGAAAAAGAAAGAAGGCAAGTTGTTGCCTTATGTCTCATAGAAGACAGTATAGAATATTCCCTTTTTCATTACATTGTAGAAGCCGATACTCCAAAGAGATCATGGGATACACTAAAAGAAGTGTTTAGTGAGGACCCAACTGTAGAAGAAGATGACTTTGCAAGTTATGCAAATCACCAACAATCCCATAGTGAAGTCGAAGACAGTCAAAATGACTATGTCTATGAGGCAGCCAATGATCATGTAATCTCAACAAATATTGTTGATCTTGTTGTGTTTGTTGATAACATTGAAAACAAACCTGCTAATGTAGCAGTACTTAGTGATGTGAGTGATAGTCTCTCTGAGAAAGAGATAGTTGATAGCAGCATAGAAGCTACAATAGCTGCTGAGAATGAGCAACAACCACTTGACAACAACACAAAAAAAACCACAACATGCAGTCCACCCCAAAACCTGAAAACTAGAAGTTTGAGGGAGATCTATGAGCAAACTCTGGTTAGTGATGAGCATCTACAGTATGCTTTGTTTTCTTCTTAGCTCACAATTTTTGAAGAAGCATTGAAGGATGCACAGTCTGTACGAGCAAATGAAGAAGTCAATAATGAAGTAGCTTCCATTGATGACCAACACCAAGCTGTGAATGCTCTCGAAGAAGAGCTGAAATATATTCATATTTTTTCTAACAAAAATTTTTAGTGTGCGGGTAAAGACAACAACCATAAAAATCATGTTGAAACAAAAGAAGAAGACTTGTACTATGTTCCAGAAGTTGAAGAAGAAGAACTACTTAGCATAAAGATCTAGAAGACAAAGAAGAAGAAGTTCAAGTACACTTCAAGAAAGAAAGTGAAGATGAAGTTTTTTAACTAAAATGTAAGGCTAGCTAAGACATAGACCAGCAGGCATATTTTTGCATTAACAGTGCTGAAAGTATTTTCCTAGTTGAGATTAAGCGGGTTTCTTAAGAATTGTAATCTCAACGGACCACTATCAATACTGCATTAATTAGTTAGTTAGTTGACTAGTTGAATTGGTCACATTACCTAGAATTAGTGGCCCATAGTATTTGATGACCCATGATATTTACCCATGGGTTTGCTGTTATGTAATCCTATAAATACATTTGCATAATATTGAGAAGGTGATAGTGCTTTTGTCTTCCATTGTTTTCTTTAACACGTATTTCTTCGATAGCTGGAAGAGAGTTTGATGGGGCTTCTTTCCTAGGATTATAAGGCTTCCTATGATTGGCCATCCAAACAGACCCGGAGGAAGTCATTTTTTGAGAATCTGTTTCACAACGCAAATCAAACCGATCAGAAGGAGGATAAGAATTAGCACTTAGTCGAGGCTCAAGCTCGCAGCATAAGTATGCATCAAATCAAGAGTACCGATTCCATAGTCAATGGACCATCACAATTTTAACTCCATTCATCCAAATGATTTCTACTTTGATAAGGGTTTAGATATTATTGGTCGTGGCATGGGAGTACCGATTCCCCTGGTCAAGGGCCCATCAAAATTTTATTTCCATTCATCCAAAATATTTTTAAGTTGATAAGGTTTTGGATACTATTGGTCGTGTCACTGGAATACCGATTCCCCTAGTCAAGGGCCCATTAAACTTTTATTTCCATTCATCCAGATGATTGTTATGTTGATAAGGGTTTAGATATTATTGGTCGTTTAACAGGAGTACCAATTCCCCTGGTTAAGGCCCATCGCAATTTTATTTCCATTCATCCAAACAATTTTTAAGTTGATAAGGGTTTAGATATTATTGGTCGCGTCATGGAGTACCGATTCCCCTGGTCAAGGCCCATCACAATTTTATTTCCATTCATCCAAATGATTTTTGAGGTGATAAGGGTTTATATATTATTGGTTGTGTCAAGGGAGGACATATTCTGCTAGTCAAGGACTATCAAAATTTTAATTTCATTTATCCAAACTATTTACCTTGATAAGGATAAATATTTTTAGAGTAACAACAAGATTAATTTGAGTGTAACAAGTGTACAAGGATTCATTCATTGTCATGTATCTTACTTAAAATTTTAAATAAGTTTTAGTTAAGGGGTTGTTAAAAAAAAGGTAGCAATAATGGTTTTGATTTCTGATTTTTATGCAGGTTAAATCATTATTGAGAGGAGACTGCATTGGTGAAGGATGTATCGACGATGTTTCAAACCCTAAACACAGTTCCATCTTCAAAAGAGTGAGGCTCGCAATCTTTACATTAGCATTTTTATAACAATATATAAAGTTTATAATGCTAATGTCAATTTAAAAGATAAGTCGGCCCCCAATTATAATTAATAATTAATGAATTGGGTTTTGAATTTCATTGATAGTTTGAGAGTTAGTATTATTACTTATGACACATACAACTGGTATCCAAGCTTCCTTTAGTTTCAGGTCATCATCCTGGTTTAAGTTATCCGCAAATTTCTCGATCTCAAGAGCTTCCCTTATTCTCCTTTTGTAGTAATGAGGGATATATGCAAGGACCTTTGCATTCTCGAAGCACATATAATATTTCATGTTATAAAAGTGTTCGACGATGGCATATTTCTTGATCTGTTCATGATGGAAATTGTTGACATGTTCTTTCAACCTTATCCTTATGTAACATCCTATTTACCTGATGTATTTCTTTCCACATGAGCAGGGGATGGCGTACACACCTTTTTTTCAGTTTCAGATCAAGGGTATCTTTTGCCGAGTCTAGAATGTTTATGAGGGGCTTTGGAGGGGAGAAAGAAACTTTTATGTTTCTCCTTCTTAGAATCTTGGAAATATTGTCATTGGTGCCATGGATGTAAGGGAGAATGGTATTTGTTGCAAAGTTGTCTTCCCTTTGATTTCTTGGTCTAGTGCTACATGCTTTTCGAATGGTGCCAATGATTTGCTTATCTTTGTACCCATTGCTTAGAAGGGCCAATTTTAGATGTTCTAATTCATCTTTTAGATGGTCTTTGTCCAAGAGTCTTAGTACTCGAGTGGCCAAAGTGTTGATTATCCCAATATTTTGCGCCGAATGGTGATGGGAAACTACGTGTAAGTATTTGTCCATGTGTACTTTCTTTCTGTACACTTGATGGGCTAAGGAACCATAATGTTTTTTTTTTAATTAAATAATATTTGTTTTATCTTTATATTAATTAGTTTAATGCTTATAGTGAATAGCTACACCTATTAATATTCATTAACCACTTTACTTGTATCTATGCTAATTCAATAAATTCATTTTTGCTTCTTAAGAGAATCCAAGTGTAACACACCTAAAAATTGTAGAATAAACAAATAATTATGTGCATTGATTTATTGTAACTTACTAGCAGATTTCTCATATTTTACTTCTGTAAGTTTCAATATATTTATCATTTCTAATGTGCCAGGTGTTGCTGGCTGTAACGTTGCCTAGATTCATTCGAAACTAGAATCATACTCACACAGGTGATGTTCTTAGTTTACTTGTTTTTATTTTGATTACTTTTATGAGGGACTTACTTGCCCTAGGGTTTGGGAGACTATTTATAGTCTTGGCCCCAACACTTATGTAATAAGTTGGTTAAATATACTTCAAATTTAAGGTCTTAGGACTTACCATAGCCTAAGCTATGGTGGGTGGTGACCCTCCCCTTAAGCGCAATGACTTGGGTTTTTTAAAGGAATATGGTACTAACCATATGGTAAACCTTCGTTATAAATAATATAAAGTTTCGATTTTTAAAACAATGTTTTGTTTTGGAAATATATATAGCTTTGTTTATGGAATTCCCTACCCCATGGTCCATGATGTAATGGTTCTTGGCATGAGTAAAAGGTTTGACATTATATGTGATTTATGCCATGGTTCATACGATAAGTTATAAGGTTGAAAGTTGGGTTATATCACATGGTTTGGAATTTGATGAAAACCATGAGCAATGATTAAGCCTCATGATCATTCTAGCTGTGAATTATTTCTTCCTTTCCTTGGTTGAATTTGGTAATAAAGGGCATGTCCTGGTTGCGAGTTGATAGCGCAGCTAGGCCCTCCACGTAGCTTCTTAATGACATATCCACCGTCCATATGTCCACTATTGCAGTTAATATTTAGGAAGTGGTTTGATGTGGGGGAACTTGTATGAACTCTTCATTTGGTTTGTTTCACCTGCGGGGACAAAGAGAGCCGAGCTCTGCTTTGTTCATGGTGTAAATGTTTCATGTTGTTTTGTTTTGTGGAGTCAGCAAGAGCCGAATCTATGCACAGTGGAAAAGGTTAAGGCATAATAGTTTTTGGTTTAGCACTGGGTTAACTCATGTGGTGTTTTAAAATTTTTGAGGTGTTCTTGGGCGTCCAATATTTCTCCAGCAGCCTGCATTGCAAAACTTGCACTTCAACAAAACCTGTCAATACATCGATCGTAAAATCTGTCTTCATAGGTAAGAGACATTTCATAAACTTGTTCTTTGCATTTTACTTGGTAAATGAATAGTATTTATGGTACTGACAGAGTTCTTGTTTGTCTTTGTAGGAATAGGAGGGATATGGGTACTCCGGATAAGTCGACACTTGGCCCTCTCTACAAAATCACCATGGTAAGGTTGTAAACCAAAAATTCCTCAATTTGTTTTGTTTATTTCATTTTTTGTTTCTGACTCTAATTGTTTATATCATGTTGAAAGAACTAGAGAGGGAGGCGACAGGGTTACCTCCTCCTAGGCATGCATTTTTAAATTCTAGGTAAGCCTTATTCAAACCCATAATTCTTATTTTCTTTAGAGTTACGGTTGATGCATACTAACCAAACCATAACACGTTGGTTACATGTAAAGATGAGTGTGGGGTCGAGAGCGGTAACCTCAACCATTTTTAAGATAATTTCTCAAAGAATTGACTATCTGCGTTTGCAAAACCCTTAGGGTTTACCCTGCATCAGCTTTGCAGCCATTGCTTCGACAATGTACTTAGATTATTTGTAATAATTCTCGATAGGGTTTGGGTGAAATCTTAAATGGACTTATTCCCATTCTCTTATTGTTTTTATCCATTTTTTTAAAGAATGTGGAAGCCATCTGAGATGGTCTTACAACCACTTCTTGTTATGTGATTTGAATAATAATAAGTGATTCCCGATGTTCGGGACTATATGTTTCCATTATGCATTTTGTTTTTTGTTTAAGCTTGTATACTGTTTATTTTAAACTCAATGGATTCCATAATAGATGGTCTTACGGCCATGAACACAATGGTTAGTTTAAATGTTATAAGGGTTCCTTCGTTTGTAAAAATAGTGGAGATGATTGCATATTGTATTACGCGTTTGGCCTCTGTGTAATTATTGGTATCCATTAGACAGACTTACGAACATTTCTTTATTTAATTAGCGTTTGTTGAAATGTTAAGAAGGCCCGTAGGGTCTGTGATTACTTGTGCAATAGATAAAAACTTTGTTTTAAGTCTTGTTTTCCATCCACGATGGCTTTAATGTCTGTCCTTGGGGGAAATGAAGATTTGTTTCATGACTGGGTTTTTGTTGTGGTAAACATAGTTGTAACAACTAGCGTAAATGCTTGTGATTGTATTTTAGATTTGATTGGATTGTGTCTAAACTCTATTGACTTCGGATCTACAGTTGTTTGTTAGTTTGTATACTATACAGGAAACTCGACGGTTGTAACTGATTGTGAATTAGTTTATGGATTTACTGTGATACTTTAGGTTTATTAACTGCTAGATCCATGAAGAATTTTGATAGATTAATAGATCTTAGTGATTCTTTCCTATAGGTGACATTTGTTTGTCCTCTATTCTGTAAAGGAAAATACTTTTCATTTGTAGTTGAAGGATATTCTTAGATTATGGGTCCATAAGGGATCCATTCATAATTTATATGTGTTTAAATCATAGATGTTTATTTACTTTGGATCCTCGATCCGAATATATCTGGTTTCTAGGATCTATATAAATTATACTAAAATCGTTTTGTAGGAGATTGAAATGTATTTCTATTATGTTTTTTATTTAAAGGAATAACTAATTTGGATCCATACAGATTGGATAAATACTGCATTATAATCGTAATGTATGGTTTATTCATATGGATTATTTGTAACAGATCTACTCTATTCATAAGCAAACTCTTAGGACTAACATAAATCTAGATATGTAAGAACTAATTTATGTACTATGACTGCATATTTATAATCTTGATAATTAAAAGTTTGAAATAGGATAGAAAAGAGTATAGAAATATATGAACACTAAATTTGTCACATAAATAAGAATTAGTTAACATGTCTATTAAGTACGGGATACATCTTGGAACATATAAACTAGTACATGAAACCTACCTCAAGTATGGATGCTTGATCTAACACTTCTTTAATTACCATTTAACATCTATAATCAACATGACTAAATAGGTACTGATAATTGAATCTAGACTAACTATGCATACTAGGTTTTACATTTTCATTCAAATTTATAATAAAACATTCTGCTGTAAATTTAAAACATAAAATAAGAATGTGGCACCATTGCTGGGAAAACAAAAGTGGAAAATTTGTTCCTCCCAACCAACTCCCAGAACATCCAAGTTAATTTCTCTAGAACCCTTGATCATGTTCGCTGAGCCAAAAGAAAAAAATCCTTCAATGTGCCATCTCTTGCATTCTCAAATTTAATCCACGTAATAATAAATAATAATGATTAAAGTATTTTTCAGCAGAAGCAATAATAAATTATTAATTTCCAGTAAATTAAATACACCTCCCCTTAGAGTATAACACTGTCCTCGGTGTTATAATATTTCTTCTTTATTCTTCCATTTTATCATCTCAGAATAAGACTGGATATGCCTCCCGCATATTATTTTCTAGTTCCCAAGTAGCTTCTTCCAGATTAAGGTGCTTCCATTGCACCTTGACTTGTTCGATGGTATGGTTTAAGAGTAAAAGTTCTCTCCTGTCGAGAATGAGCTCTGGTTCCACTTTGAACTCTCCTTCGGGTTCCACCTAGATCACATTCCAATCGATCACATGAGAAACATCATGAACATATCTTTTTAAAATAGAAACATGAAACATATTATGCACTTTAATATTGGGTGGTAGTGCTAACTGGTACTCAACTGGCCCTACTTTAGGCAAAATTTAAAATGACCCACAATACCTAGGTTCCAAGTTTGAATACTTTCCTAATCTCAAGGAAATTTTCTTGGGATTTAACTTTATATACATATGTTCAACCACTTGTAACTCTCTAGGAGTTCTTTTTAGGTTAGCATTTTATTCCAGTCTTGGGAATCCTTTAAGTTTTGTTGTACCCATTTCACAGTTATCTCCATATATTTTAATAAATCAGGTCCTAACATTAACCTATCAACTGGACTGCTCCATTAAATTGGAGTATTGCATTTGCGTCCATATAAAATTGCAAAAGGACTCATACCTGCAGAAACTTAAAAATTATTGTTGTAAGAAAATTATACTAAGTGTAGGTAGTCTTCCCACTTACCTGGTTTGTCCATGACATACATCCTTAGCATGTCCTCTAGGACTTGGTTTACTCTTTCAATCTTCCCATCTGTTTACGAATGATATGCAATACTGAAATTTAATCGTGTTCCTAAACCTTTAAACAAAGATTTCCATAAGTTACTTGTAAATTTTTCGTCTCTATCTCAGACTATGACTTTTGGTACACCACGTAACTTGACTATCTCTTTCATGAAAATATATGCAATGTTAACAACTTAATTTATCAACTACGACCATGATTAAATCATGCTACTGGAAATTTTTTGGTAGGCCTGTTATAAAATCCATACTAATTGTTTCCCACTTCCATTCTGAAATGGGTAGTGGCTGCAACAGTCCTTCTGGATGTTGATGTTATGCCTTAACTTGCTGACACTCTATGTAGCGAGCTAAGTATTCTTCCACTTCTTTCTTCATGTTTGGCCAAAAGAAATATTTTCTGATCATGGTGATCATTTTTTGGTATCCAGGATGCCCTCAATACACTCGTTTATGTAGCTCATTCATGACTGTAAGTTTGATTTATGCTATATTTGGTATGTACAACCTTTTTTATGCAGCAAAAGTCCTTGTTTATTTAGGCTGAAATCTATTTTTACTCGTTTTGTTCATTTTTAGCAGTATTTTCTTTTATAATTTGATATTTTTTATCAACATTTTCCATAGTTAGGATATGATTTTCCATATCAGATTTATAGTTACTGCTTGCAAATAATAAATTTGCATGACGACTCAAAGCATCTACAACTTTGTTTTCCTTTCCTTTTATGTGTTTGACTTCGATATCATATTCGGTGAAGAAGGAAAACCATCTTGCCTGTCTAGCATTTAAATTTTGTTGATCGAATAAATATTTAAGACTTATTTTATCGGACATAAGCAGAAATTTCCTTCCAAATTGGTAACGTCGCAACAATTTTAAGGCATGAATTATGGCAGCAAGATCTAAATCATGCGTAGCATAATTCTTTTCATGTTCTTTTAAATTCCTAGACTCATAGGCCATGAAATAATTTTCTTGTATTAAAACCTCTCCTAATCCTCCCTTGCAAGCGTCGGTACATATGATGAAGTCCTTGAAAGGATAAACAATCTTTAGGATTGGGGCAATAGTTAATAGATGTTTTAGTTTATTAAAACTTTCCATGCAATTTTCAGTCCAATCAAACTTTTTACCTTTCTCCTACAAGGAAGTTATGGGTTAGGCAATCTTAGAAAATCCTTCGATGAAATTCCAGTAATATCCGGTAGTCCCCATAAATGATCTGATGTTGTTACATTTTTAAGAACCGAACATTCAGTGATGCCTTTGATGTTGTCATGGTCGACGAAGATTCCATCCTTAGACACTACGTTTCTGAGGTATTGAATCCTATCTTTAAAGAAATCACATTTATTGAACTTCACATATAGTTGTTGTTCTCTTAGTATTTGCAGAATTATCTTTAAATGTTCCTTATGTTATTGTTCATTCTTCAAGTAGATTAGTATGTTGTCTATGAAGACAACCACAAAATTATCCAGATATTTACTTAAAATGTTGTTCATTAAACACATGAATGCAACATGTGTGTTTGTCAACCCAAAAGGAATTATGACCAACTGGTAGTGACCATAGCGGGTCATAAATGAAGTTTTAAATATGTCCTTGTATTTTATTCGTACTTGATGATAACCGGACCTTAAGTCTATATTCGAAAAGATAGTCGCTCTGTAGAATTGATCGAGTAGATCGTCTATCCGGGGTAGTGGGTATCAGTTCTTAATTGTCATTTTATTTAGTTGTAAATATTCTATGCACAACCTTAAGGTTCCATATTTATTTTTCACAAATAATACTGGTGCTTCCGAAGGGGAAACACTAGGTCAAATATACTTTTTATTGATCAATTCTTATAGTTGATATTTGAGCTTTGTGAGCTCTATTTTGTTCATTCAGTAAGGAGATTTCAATACTAGTACCGCTCTGTGTATCAGATCAATCCTGAATTCGATGCCTCTTTTCGGAGGAACTCCAGTGATTTCTTCCTAAAATATGTCTTCAAACTCCTTCAATACTAGTATGTCTTCTAGTCTAAGTTTACACTACAAAAATCCTGGAATTAGCATCCCATTTTGCGTCCCTTTTTAGTGTAATTTTTTTTTACATTGAGTGGTCAAACTAGACGCTAAATGGGATGCATCATGGACAAAACTTAAAGCATCCCAAAAAATTTCTTTTTTTGCTTCCTAAATAGCATCCTTTATGACGTCCAAAATAACGTCTCTTTTTTTGCTTCCAGAATAGCGTCCAACTTTGCTTCCTAAAGAGAGTCTGCATTTGCTTCCTAAATGACATCCCCGTTAGCACCATATTTGCATCCAAATTAGCATCCAATATTGCATCCATTTGTTCTACCACTTTAGCATCCCATTTTGCACCATGTTTTACTTCCAAATATGTGCCAATTTTCGTTTCCAAATTTGCACTGAAAAATTACCCACCAAAACTGTCATTTGGTCATTTATATGCGAATTTTGGTATTTTTTTGTTGTTTATCTCTCATTTTTGGTCATTAATTTAGTTGTTTTAGTCATTTTATATGTGAATTTTGGTCATTTTATTTGATCACTTATCTCTCATTTTTTGTCACTAATTTAGTAATTTTTAATTGATATTGAAATATCATTAGGGCACGGAGGAATCGAACCACCAACCTCCTGCTTGTAAGGTAGGTGCTCTACCCTTGAGCTGGAACCCTTTAAGAATTTGAGAATCTAACTTATAGAGTCCTCTATAATAGTAAAAAATACCAATACATGCCTTTGAGTATCTAATCACTGGAAAAGGAGGATAGATTGTATAAGTTCATAATATATGATCAAGCAAGTTATGAAAAACATACATAGATATGGCTTCAAACATGTCACCAATAGGATTTGAACTTGCACATTACCCCCACCAAAATATTTTCCAATCTACAAGCTGGATTTGAAGCGCAAATCTCTACAATGATTTGTTAGCATCCTCACTCACTATGCAATAACATCACTGTCATTTCAATGTCATGTCTTGTGTGCCTTCTTTGGCTTGTGGTTGTTATCTACGTGATGACTACAATAATTGCAAGTATAACTATTTTAGTAGAATATCCCTGTATTGGGATACCATACCACACTCTTAATCTTCTCCTTCCTCCTATGATTGCTTCCCATTGATATAGATGCACAATATATAAAGTCACAGTGCATGTCTCTAGTGAAGTTAGGATATAAAGTCAGCACATATTCCGAGTGAAGTTAGGATGGACAAATTATTTAGGACCAACTACAACATAAAACAACATGTCAAGAACATGTTTTGGATAGTTAAAGGAAGAGGATAAAGTATCATCCCTAGATATATGGAAAAAAGTCCAAAATAGAATGAAATATACATTGGAAACATATACAACATGCATAATGAACAATAATGAGAGGAAAATGTGTGTATGCCAACCTATTCCTTCATGAACAAACAAGTTTGGTCGAATGATATCTTTAGAGTTAAGGAGGCAATGTCACCAATATAGAGATGATTCATGGGAACATACACACTGCATAGTTCTTCATCTCCACTCTCAACCTGCATATGAAAAATGGAGAAAAATAAGAATTTCCTTCAATACAAATTGAAATAATTGTTAAATTATAATCATTTCAAAATACACTACATGTTTACAAATAAAAATGCAGTTTTATTGCATTTTATGATGTCAATAGTCATCTACAAATAGATATTAATTTGTAGATATCCAATAGACATTTCCATATGTCTCTCAATTTTAGTATCTATGTAGAATACTTGTCATTAAGTCAACTTAAAGGATATATAGACTCTAGAGCATAAACAAGTACCTGAATGACAAGTGATGATGTGATAAAACCAAATGCATATTCCCCTACACATGAATTATGAATAATTACAACCTCTTTGAAGGCTCTTGTGTTTTGGTCTGCAAAGAATAAGCTTTAAAATAACTTTCTCACAAAATAAAAAATTGCCACCTTATCCACTATCAAAACTTCGACTCTTCAATTAGTATTGCATGTATGATGTATCCACAAATTAATACCTTAACTTTTGTTCAATTTGACCAATATATATTTCAATGAATGGAAAGCTAGAAAACCTTTATATTTCAATATATGGAAAAGCTTCAGAAATAAAATAAAATATATTTTATAAAACGTCAAATAGGAATGAAAAAATAATATGCATATTTTGGAGCCATGAATGCATACATCTCTTGAAATCTGACTATAAATTTGAGGAAAACGAGTCTTTGCCGAAGTGTTAGTGAGGTGACCTTTTCCATACTTGATACTTGACTATACAATAAAACACGTTTCTAAAATGTAATTTTCCTAAAAGTAATACAAAAGACCATATCACGCTTACAATGATCAAAATCAAAACAAAAACTTGCATGTGTACCTATTAAAAAGGAGTTATACAGTCTAACAAGTCAATAATATTTTTTTTTAAATCCAATGTATGATGTCTAATCTCAATAATACCTAGAGTAATGGGAGCACTAAGCCCTAGCATTACCTTCTCTAGGCCAGTGCTCCTTTCCTTTGCCATTCTCTACCTTCTAGCACCCCCTTGAAACCTAAAATGAGGTCCTAAAGGTCCTTTGGAGGAAGCCTGCCTTCACCTACCTTGCTGCTACTCCCTACCTGCTACACAGAGGTTAGTAGAAAAAAATTAGACATAAACATGGCAAATTTAGAGCTGAAATTAATGGGCTGATATAAAGGACTAAATAGGATACTTTTTGAAGTTATTTTTACTCTTAAATGAGGTGCTATTTACAAAAAGATTACACTAATGTTGTGATAGATTAATTGCTGATTCTTTAAGGTTGCACATTACCCATGGTATTTTTTTAAATAATATATGCAAAATGTTTTATGACACCATTGATGGATAGAGTATTGTTTAGGTGACTACACAGTGGTTGATAAACAGTGGTTATTTAATTGAATAAATTAATGGATCAAACCTCTTTTTTTATGCTAGAATGAATGCTACTGCCGATTAGTGTTCTTACTGTTCCTTGTCACCTAAATCAATGTTATTCTAATACAGCAATATCTATGTTGGGTACTGATACAATTACTAGTTTGATCTATCCACCAATTATTTGAATGCCATTCCTACTGAAAATGCCAGTCTATGCAATGCTAATATAATACTGTAGTTTGGACTATTTGTTTATGCTCAAATACATTGTTTACATACTATTGGCACCCAATCTGAAAGTAAAGTTCACTAATAATCTAACAAGTGCCCAATATTTGGGTATGTTTTACATCATTTTCTATGCTTATACACTTGTGATCCTCTAATTACACTCGCACGTAACAGTTCTAATATAATATTGGTGGATTATGCAATAGCTTCACAGTTAATTAGAGGCTTAGATAATTTACTTATGCTAACACCCTTGTAATTTCTCAACCATTGTTATATTCTATAAGTCATATGTTAACTTGCAATTGCCTAAATGATATCCTTGACTCCATTAAGCCCATTGAAGGCATTGATCTATGCTTGAGGTTGTGGAAGGTGTTTGTTGTGAATATTGACAGGAATACAAATAAGGGCTCTCCCCTTGGAGGTTATGACACTCCTAAGAAGTTAAGGATTTGTGATCGAGGTGACATTGGGTCACAATTCTATGCATATGCTTATTAGGCTACCCTACTAGTTTTCCAGTTAACAAGAAGTAATAAACATGAATAGTTGCCAAAATTTTAGAGTATATCTAAAAATTCTCTGCTTTGGCCAAAGACTCTGTGACTTTGTTAATTTTCTTTTCCACCACTTCCCAAAAATATTTAAGAAATCCCAGAGGGGAAAAGGGGATATGGAGAAATTTGAAAACATGTTAGTGTTGAAACCAAGGCCAATTTTGAATGCGTAGACAACCCGAAACAAGACATTTACTGCATCTCTAACATGATGTTTCATGATACCGAATGTTTGCTCATAAATCTAGACAAAATGTATCAAGGAATTCCATCATGTTGTCCCATCAAACTTGGTTCTCAAGAATAGTCAGAAAGGGATCCTCTGCAAAATAGTTGTTTACTAAGTGGCTGAAATCAGGCTCAAGCAAAAGGTTGCCTTTGCCAAGTCATGAACTAACCTTATGACATATCAAGTAACCCAAAGTTCTGACAATCACAGCATATTATAGCTAGCAAAGATCCTTGATTCATTGCACGAACAAAAGCAAGGTGCATTCTACAACCCAGTGGTGAAGAGATTGTAATGTCCAGGCGTATTCTACAAGCCAGTGGTGAAGAGATTGTAATGTCCATCTCATTGTAACATCCATCCATCATGTCTATCAACATATATCAAGAAAATATAATATGTTATACAAAACTAAGAACATAGTAGTAACAAATCTAAGGTGCGTTAAATAATCATCATTGACAATTCTTTATATATATAAAAACAAAATCATATTGATATCAACTATTGGAAAAAAGACGAATCTAAGGGGATCCTATTGGGAACCATTCCTAACTGATTCTTATCAACCCACGTATGATCAACAATGAACTGAATGATACCATGCATTAATACACATATAAAGCACACAATCATAGATCCATCTTAATTCAAGATCTATTGAGAATCAAGAGAAAATTATTTTCCAATTTTTTTTTCAATCCCTCTTAGTGCTTAATAAATCTAGAGATGGATTTACTCTGATGGAATAGAAAATCTCAACATCCTCGAACTTGCATTTGTTGATGGACACCTAAGAAAAAGCTTCTGCATAAAAAGTCTCCATAGTACCAATGAAGAAGGATCCAAAGCCTGGAACTTTTAGTATAGCAGGAAATCTATCGATCTTGGTTCACCTGTGAAAAAATAAAGATAAACTTTAGAATTATCAGCTAACCATGAGGTCGAACTGGGTCAGTTTCTAGAGAACATTAATGGCAAGTATAGGAAAATCCAACCCAGATGGAATCCCAAAGTGTTTCAATGCCAATGGAGTTGAAGAAGTACAAATATATGCAAGGGGGTTTGAAGAAAAACAACCTCGGCAAATGTCAAGAGGAAATACCCTTTCGTCTCCAAGGTCTGACTATGCCTTGCTTCCATGTCTAACTTGTGGCAACACATTAACTAGCTTTTTAATTTTTTGTTAAAGACTAGTATGCCAAAAACCAAGATATGTATCAACTCAAGCTAAGGTATGAGGTAGTTAGTACTATGGTAGAATCTAGTAATTAGCATAGCAGTTAAGAGTAAACCTTAAATCTAAAACATCAACGTTTGTCAATATATATGGAATCAACAAAAGTATAGGCCATGCTGCAGAGCCACCAATATTTTTGTAAACTTTATATTTCATTATAATTTTTTTCACCTTTTTATAAAATAAGTTTTTCATTGAAAAAGGTAATCATCAAGAAAGCTTGAGACATTCGATGTATTATATGTAACATTGAAACTTAATGCGCATGGAAGAGGGAGATATGAGTGCAATGGCCTTTGAATAAATACTAGCTACTAATGAAAATAAGAAGAAAATATTATACAAATAAGTTGGATAAATAGGGTAAGGAAAGTAATAAACAAAGAAGGCTAACAATCTGCAGTAGTATACCAACAAGCTTGTATTCTCAGCGAAGGAATTAAGTATAGAAGGATGATATCCTGTCCCTGAAGCATAACATAGAGTTTATGTTCTCAACTGCAACATAGCAGCTTATGAATGAAAAGAAAGCCTGAAACATATGAAAGAATGAAGATAATTCATTATTAGAGTATTGTCGAAATTTCTAACAAATGGTCTCTCAATGTCTACCGATTTTCTAAGAAAATCTGTCTCTTTCTCAAATCCTAGAAAAGTGATCATGAAATCAGAACAGGATACAAACTGCCCTAATTGTATGCCTAATTAAATCTTCGATTCTACTGAATACTGCATTTGTAGTGCTGAGCATGCACCTATCCAATAGAGAGATTACATTCCAGAGATACATTCTCTGACCAATTTTACATTTAAGAAATACCGTATGAGTGTATATGCTTGGACACTATCAGAGTAATATGAGAGAACAACATTCCGCAAGAATCAATGCAATTCACCTTATGATTGAAAAGTAATAAATAGCTGATGTGGGCCTCTGAATACCTAAGAAGCATGGAATTATCAATTACCAGGGCTCATATTTGTAAAAGGAATTTCCAACTTATCTCCTTCATTTCAGGAAACATTAAGTTCAGGAAACCTTACATAGAATGTTAAGAGCTACCAAAAACTGTAACTTCCTCAAATTTGTTCAGACGATCTGCAAACTATTGCACATTCAAGTTGTACTACTCAGCTTAGAGATCAGTTTCTTCTGACCACCATTGATAAATCCCATGAGCTACTTTGAATTCACTGGGCCCAGTAGAATTAATATATAGATTTACAGAGGGCAACAGATGATGGGGTTTCGACTTTCACCCCAATAAATACAATACTGAGTTAACAATGGAGCTATGGGAAGTGAAACTCTGCCTAGCTCTGAAATAATAGAAATAATTACAAGACACCGGATCATAGACATTAATATATATGTTGGGGAACCATTTTTAGAGGGAAATGAAGGTGGACTGATCCTGGGCATCGTCCTTCCTGCCCTTGGCTAGACATCCAGCGGCACTCTCACAGATATTGTGAATAAAAATGCCCAATTTTTCATCATTGACCGAAATCAATGAAAAAATTGGAGGATTGAACAGATGGGAATCCACTTTAAGCTCTTCCTTGGCCATTATTCGACCGACTTTGAGAGCAATGACGGATCTAAGGTAATGGTCAACAAGGCAAACGTTCTGAGCTCCATATTCCCTCACCATCTGTTTAGTAACCCAGAGGGCTTCATTGAGACGAGAAACTTTGTTTATCTGTTGGAGGATGAGATTGAAATCGTCGCGGAGATTTGAGACAATGTTTGCAGGTGAGAAGATTGTACCTATGAAGGTGATGACGATGGCTGGAAAGATGGAGTAGTAGTTGATATTTTTTATTTAGTCATTTCAGCAACTTATTTTTACTATGATTCAGCAGAAGTAGACTTTGAACCTTTTGGAAATTGATGAAAATTTTAATAAAAAATCATATTCATCATAAATTTTCTCCTTGAATGGTAAAGCAGCAATAATCAAAGTAAGAATTGGAAAAGGAAACCCTCTGGTTCTAATCTGTCATGGTCAATAATGAAATAACAATTCATAGCCGATATAAATACAAATATCCCTTCTCTCTCACTTGAAATTCAATTTAAAATTGACAATATTCACCATCACCATCACGATTGAAGTCGGTAGATATCATCATCATATCCTACAATCATCTCAACACCTTTGTTTTTTTTTTTCATCGAGTTGCTAGCAGAAAGATATGTCTGTCTGGCTGCATCCATCTCTCTCAGATTCATCATTTAACAACAAACGTAGACGAAATGTCAACAAATGTGGACTAAATGTTCCAAACGAAAACACATAAACTACATATATACCTTAATGATTGATTACAAACTTCCCATTCAATGACACCAATAAGGGATCTCCCCAAACCAATCCCCCTAATGAGTGCGTTTGAAGTACCACATTCCTTGGCAATTTTGGTTAGAGACTTTCGATTCTGTTCTTGGAAAGTATATTCCTGATGTCTTCCATATTCTGAACTATGCTAATTTACAGGTATTTGAGGAGGGAACCTTGCAGGTATAACCATATTCCATATTGGACCAGCTAATACTGTATTGCAACAATGGTTCAACCCTAGAAAGAATGAATCTTCCAACCCTATGGAGGAAGAGCTAGTAGTAGAAACTTATCCACTCATGCTAGAAATGGTAATCTCAATTGGATCCTCCTACCAATGATGGATATCCCAATGAGGAGCCACATTGGAATAGAGAAATCTAGTAGTGGAATTAGATCCGGTTGAGAAGCGATGTTTAGTGAAATTGAAAGATCATATTATTTCTTCACAATAGATGATTATTCGGTGTAAAGCAAGAAGAATGGGTAGGCGGGGAACTTATATTTCCTGCTGGATCGGGCATGTAATTAGTTTGAAAATGTCAACCAGAACTATGTTATTTACTGAATCAGTTTGTTCAAAATGAAAACACAGAAACTACATGGACTAAATGTTCCAAACAAAAAACATAGAAACTACGCTAATAGTCACAACAAAGAGCCACAGACACAAATGAAAGAAACAATACATAACAAACCAAAGAAACAACACAGATCCACATATACAAATGAAAGAAACAACACGTAACAAACCATTTTGAAGAATTTTCTTCTGTTAGTTTTACGAATGGATTTGTATCCCTATGCAAGAAATCCAAAGTCCACAACATCCACTCTAGTTCCAAATCTTGATGAATCACGCGTCTGCTTCCCCTAAAACCCTGGTATTGAGTCTCTATTTGATAAAACATCCCATTCTCTGCTAATTTTGTACAAACCCTATCTAATCAAGTTCTTGAGTTCTGAAAACCTACTCAAAGATGAGCAATTTCTTCAATTTGAAATAAACTTAACGCACCTCGCTACCTCCTGCAATGGACACCGAAAAGAACTATGTTTTCTTGCAAAGACAGAGGCACCGAGAACTATGTTTTCTTGTATGGGCCTCCCACTCATGGTTGGAATTTCATTTCATATTGTTTCCTTCCAATTAATTTTTTTTTTTAATTTAATTTCATATTTTTTCCTTCCATTTTTTTTTAATTTCATTTTATATTTTTTCCCTCCAACTACATTTTTTTTTTTAATTCTATTTCATCTTTTTCCTTTTCAACTAATTTTTATTTTTATTATTATGTTTTGAAATTTTTTCCAGCAAGAAAGGCAACGTTTTAGGAAACAATAACCACTTTAACAATTATGTTATAATTAAAAATAGCCTTCTTTAATAATATTTCTATTAAGGAATTTAAATTTGAATTAAAAGATATGTTTTCATTAATAAATTTAATTTTCAATTAGAAGATAACACTAACTTATTTACCTATGTTTTTGGTTAATCATATGCATTGAAAATGGAGGGTGGAACAAAACAACCTACTAAGATTGGCATAAACAATTAAAAAGTAACACGTGACAACATTATGCACTTGAACTACATTAAGTGATAAACTTAACTAACACACAAACATGGGAACCTAGAATCCTTTTCGAAGGTTAATGATAGGCCACACATAATGCAACATACAAAATTTTGCAAGGTCAACATGTTGCGTGAATGATGTAATTGAAATTGTAAAATTTTAATTTTCAATTAAAATACATGTTTCTATTAAAGAGTTTAATTTCCAATTAAAAGATAACAATAGGCCCATTTACCCATGTTTTATGTTGATCATGTACTCTAAAAATAGAGAGTAGAACAAAAAAGCCTACTAACAATGACATAGACATCTCAAAAGTAACATGTGTCGACATTATGCATCTCACATACATTAAGTAATAAACTTAGAAAACAAAGAAAAGATGGAACATAGAATCCTTTCCATAGGTTGATGTTAGGTCACATGTAATGTGCCATACCAATTTTTTCAAAGTTAACATGTTGCATCAACGATGTTATTTAAATTGTGTCATTTTATTGCAAAGGACTTGAGTTAAAAGGGCATATAAATATAATATGTCATTTGACTATAAAGGTGATTCATTAAAAAACACATTGTAATTGAGATTGTACTATGATGCTCTCCCCTTCATTTGTCAAAAATAAGTTTAATAAGGTTGTTTTTCCAAGGTATGGATTGTTTTGGATTAATGAAATCGAAACTGGTTCCATCCAAAATAGTACCAGAGTAATGTAATGCAATGCAAGCATTTGTATATATGACTATACTCCATAGTTTTCTTCTACGTTGAACAAAACACATTTGGAAAACAACAAATGAATGTACGTGTGTTAGAAATCTCACCTTCTTCTTCAACTCCAGGAAATGGTGCATAACATGATTCCCCTTCTTTCAAGATCAATGTCTTGAGGCTTTGATGGATTATTTGTTTTGTGTAAGGAACAATTCCTTGGCTTCTATAGGTTGAGAATCTACTGTCATGTCTATCAACTGCATGTTGCAATCTGGATGTCAAGGGTATAATTTCTCGACTATAATGATCTGGTTACACAACTTTAGAACTATCAATAAGAGGACAAGGCCAATGCAAAGGCGATATTTAGGGTTTCTAGTTTTTTCTAGTTTTGTTGATGGTAGAGTAGAGGAATTTGTTATAGATGGGGTTTTGTAGATGTAGATGAGGTGCCATGATATTCCCTCACACACAAACACGGATGCTATGGAGATTGATAGGATTATAATGAGGTTGTCTTTGCACCTGAATGTGGACAATGAGAAGACCATCGTTGTCATTGTAATCTATCCTTGTACATATCATTGGCTTTGCTATGGTCTCAAGGCACCTAAAATTTGGTACCAAAATCAAACCATTATTTCACAGGGTTTAGGTTCTGTGACCAATTCATGGTTTTTGTAGGCAATTCCAAATTTAAGAATTCAGTTTCACACTCAAGTCTGAAAATGAAAATAAGACTTATGTTTTTTTTTTAATATGTTTATTTAGCTATTTATGTAATATTGTGTTTTGTTTTTGTTTTCTTTAATATGTTTTTTAGCTATTTATGTAATATTTTTAAATAAAATTATCACAATCACAATTTATTTTTAGGATATTTATACCATGATATATTGGATTGAATCAAAATTAAAATAACTTTATATTGTGTTAGTGTTTTAATTTTTTAATGTTGTTAATATAACATGTATAATAATAATTTAATTTTTAAATTATGATCTAACTAAATATTGAATGAGCATAACTAAAATGTGAATTGCTCTGTGGATTTTTTCGTGATATAAAGAATCATTATCAAATGCACAAATTTATAAAAAGAAACATAATAATTAAACATATTCATTGACATTGAGTTATTCTT
Organism: Pseudotsuga menziesii; assembly: GCA_001517045.1. NCBI lineage: Eukaryota > Viridiplantae > Streptophyta > Pinopsida > Pinales > Pinaceae > Pseudotsuga > Pseudotsuga menziesii. The sequence continues at coordinate 373,519 of LPNX010555916.1, read as the reverse complement.
CTATAATATAGATTAGCGGGGCAGAATATGTGCACACCCCTCAAGTGAGTAAAAGCATATAATTTTTGTGAAGTTCCTCTCAGTGAGGAGATGTGGTTTAAGGAGTATTATCATGTCAATCATATAAATTCTTCACCTTTGCTTATGATCAAGTTGTGGTTGAAACGGGATGTTTCCATGTGACCATGTTGTTAACCACTTGGTATTGTTGGGTGTTTCACATGAAAATTAACATTGAGAAAAATCATAATCCTCAATAGAGTAAAATCCTTGAGATGACTAAGATGATGCCTAAGGGATCAATCCACTCAATACCAACCAAAGATCATATGGAAGATCAAGGATTAGGCTCTTCCACACAATTAAAGCCTTGCTTTCACTATCTTACATAATCAATCCCAAGATGTATGCTCCCCCCAACAAAAACAAGAAGGTTGGGGCATATGTTGTCTCCAAAATCTGTGTGGGAGGGTTCTTTATTTCCTCCACTAGCCTCTATTTGATTTGGAAGCAATCCCACAATCCCTCCCCTTATGAAATGGACTAATAAGAGGAAGAAATGGTTATCAGAACCACTTATGTAAGATCAAATGAAATATTGGAGCAAGGGACTTTTCAATCTTGGCTAATGTAGCATAAACCTATCTAAACATCCCATTATGCAATGAACACTTTGAGAGGAAAATTGGGCATCATGATGCCAAGGAAACTCAAGAATGGTGAATGGAAGAAAGAGGCTTCTCAAAATTTGGCATATTATTAGAAACATAACATTAGCAATGTAACATCAACACAAGAAATATTATGGAAATAAAAGGAGGAGGACTTCATTATATATTTTCATGGAGGTAGAATGGAGGGAAGTGGAGCTTTGGATCAAATCTCAACCCATGCCTCACCCACGTGTTCACATTCAACTCAAGGATAGCCTTATGATTGCAATTCAATGAGGAGGTTTGTATGGTATGGGGTTTGCTTCACCAACCAAGCTCTCAAGAAACCCTTCCATTCAATTAGATGTAAACTTACATAAATCACATGATTACATGTAACACGACTATTGAAGGAATATCACATGGTCATGTACTTAATAAGGAGGAATTTACATGATTTATTTAATGGCCAAATTGAGGGTTGACATGGATTTTCATATTTAATTTCCCAACCTCGATGGTTTTGAGTTTAATGGGTGTATTTAATGTTGATATATAATGTATTCAATGAAAGTTCCTTAGGTGTTCTAAGTAAATAAAAGTAATGTGATAAGAAATCAGTTGAGACATAGCACAACATCAAGCATATAAACATATCAAGTGAAGAGTTGTGACTTCTCTAAGTTGTCTTTTATGGCATTTAACAAGCCTTTAGATTCAAGGTGGATGCCTATTGGCATGCTTGGGAAACATATTGTTGCAACAAAGCAAACTTGTTACATTCCACTTGAAGTCATTTTAGGCACAATATTGAACTATTCTATTTGCTATTATGAGTTGGTTGTGTTGGTACACTTTGTAGTATAGGGCCTTAGTTATCACATAAGTCCTTCATAGGAAAATTTTAACCTGCAAGAGGAATATGGTGGCCATATCAAGATTTGTAACATTAAGGATGGATGTTATGAACCAAGATTTAAATTAAGGGTCTAAGTATTTACCAATTCCAATCATATTCCATTTGGGTGTATCAAAAGTTGTTGGGGACACTCAAATGCCATTAGAAAAATTTAGATGACATTAAGGTAATTTACCCCTCATTAGGATTAATCAAGACCCAAAAGTGTCATGATTACAATGAATTGGGTGCCACTATGATAAATCAAGATCCAAAAGTGTCATGATTACGATGAATTGGGTGCCACTATGATAAATCAAGATCCAAAAGTACTATCACATGAATCATAATAATTAACATTGACATTTCCATTAACATTGATATATCAGATGTTATGTCAGACGTTTTCCCAATACAATTCCTAGCTATAAACCTAGTGCAGTTCCTAGCGTGGTTCCTTTTGAAATTTTTGGCATTAATCCAGGAGTTATACCTGGCTCTATACCCGACACTATGTTGGATGTTTTTCTATGTGTGATTCCTGGCTCTATAATTGGCGCTATGTGGGATTTGTTTCTTGCCGAAATTCATGGCACAATTCCTGTCGCTAACCCTAGATCAATATATGGTGAAATGCTATTAAGGACATTTTTTTGGAGGCTATTATGGGCGTTATCTGGGATGCTTTTTTGGACGGTAATTGGGATGTCAATTGGGATGCTAATTGGAATGATAATTGTGATGGTAATTGGGACACTCATTTACTCATGTTTCCAGTTGATCTTATGCTTTGAAAATCAAGGGTGGAATAAAACAATCTAGACAACTCAAAAGTAGCATGTGCCAACATTATGAATTTGAAGTACACTAAGTGATAAACTTAACAAAAAAACCAAACATGGAATCTATAATCCTTTATAAAGGTTAATGTCAAGATCCCATAGTCAATTTATCACTAAACCCAACCCCGAAATGGCATGATCGGAGTCATGTTCAATTAATAATGGGGCGCCATTTTGTTTTTCATGCAAAGTTGTCACAATACCCCATTGCAAATCACATAATAAACACCCTAAAAATAAACAACAAAGATTAGTTTTTTCTTGGCTTTACTTATGACTTTATACAGACTCGATCTTGGCTCCTTTGCTTACTTAAACACTACGGTGAAACTGCCAAAGAAGAAAAATCCAGAAAATATGTGCTTGGCGAATATAAGGAAAAGGTCCACTACAACACTGCGAGCGTAAATGATAGAGAGAATTAAAGGCTCAGAAAGCGACGTAGTGAGAGAGGAAATAAAAGAAAATATCAGACATATGATGTAAAATACAAGGAGCGGTAGAGAAGGAAGGGGGGATGAGCGAGCACATATGTTCATCTCACAACTGATCACACAGAAGGTGGGCTACTGACTCTATGAATGCACCCCCATTGGACAAGCAGGCATTTTCATCCCACAACCAATCACACACACCCAGGGTCCGTCACAACACCATCCCACAGAGGAGGAAAAGGGGTAAGTGAAACCATCGGCATAAGAATGTGTTGAATGTATATGCTACAGTGGAAGCGACCTCAGAACCAATTTGAGATAAATAAAAAATTTAATTTAATTAGCGTCAAATTCCAATTAGTGTCGAAATGTTTTGAGAAACGACCCTTGTTTGAACTTTGCAGCACTTCCTTGAAATTTATTATTTGGTTAAAAAGTTTTGGCAGTTCACCATATTTACAGTTACTACGTAAATTCATTCTTAACATTGGATTACCCTCTTTTTAGTTCTACGGTCCCAAAATTTTAATGTGTAAAAAATATACAAGATCTGATAAATAAATGCATACCTGGTCTTCGGGATGGAAGCAGGGATGAATAATCGCGTTCATGTCCAGATAAAGATTATCGAACTCCATATTATTAGAGTTAGGCTTGCTGGTATCGACTGGAATGGTAACGCCATTGATATCGATGGGATATTCCTATGTAACGTCCATTACTATTAGAGGATATTTATCATCCAACCATTTGTAAAATGTAGGAAAACCCATATTTCCCTAGGTAAAGAATCCTTACAGATGCTCTCCAAGAGAAAAGTATGAAACAAATGCTTCTTATAGGATGCCTAAAAGCTTGCTTGTACAACAATGGCATTATCCGGGACGAGGACAACTACAATTTGTTCTTCACTTGGAAAAGAATTGCTACGAAGACATAACAAAACAAGCAAAACAATCGAAGCCTTGCCTCCACCCAAGGGTTTCGCTGCAGAGTAAAATATACTTCACATGTATAGATATCTGGTATTGATAGCCTCTCTATCGAAGTCAGCGAGAGTGGAAATATCTCGCGGACAACATAATAACCCAAAAGAAAATGAGTTCGTTGCTATTTAGGATTAATCCTTACAATTAGGTTATTGTTCCTCGGGGTTTTGGTGTGTTCTTCTATCCAATTGATGAGGAAACCACTTGCCAAGTTCATTTCTCCATTCCACTTCAATGGACTCAATGAAAATTTATTTCAAGAACTATGATCACTTTCTCATATGTGTATTTACTCATTTAATTTTTTATGTTGGGTTAGAGAGGTCATGCTTGCTTTTGAGTTTACTTTTTTTTTATAATAAAAAAATGAAATAGGTCACAAATAACAAATTGAAAATATTTTTATCACCATATAAAAACAAAAAAAAATTGTTGGATAATGGGGAAAGATCAAATAGTTAATAATTCTAAGAATATGTGGTGTCAATAAAAAATTTTACAATACTTAAGTATAAGTTAATATAGCACGGAAAAATACATCAAAATGCATTTAGGAGGCATATGCTATCACATAAGAAAATCATAACCATTTTCCACATAATTTCTTACTTGTTAGATCGATCCATAGGGTCATTCTTTTATAGCGCCAAGATGTAACAAACTCTCTTCAAGTGAGGAAGACTACCTGGGTCATAACACATAATAGCCTCCATGATTTTCGCCTTGTTTTGTGCCATAGACAATTGTTATGTTCTAATAGCTCAACCAATCGAATGGTTAGTTGATTTTGTTCTAGAGCATGGTGTCCCAACATCCCCCCCCAATCAACATAATGTTATGGAGATTCAAGTGGTGAAATTACTTCTACAAACCCTGCCATAATTGCAACTTCCTAAAGCCAAAGCATATCTCAAATTTTCACAAACTTAGCTTCTAATAAAGGCTTCATAAATATATCAATATAATCATCAATTATGCAATAAATAAGATCCACAAGTATTATACTAGTTGACATATGCAATGAACATGAAGCTCCACATGCTTCATCTTGCTATGTGTGATGGGATTATTGGCAACTTTTATTGCACTCTAGTTATCACAAATGATAACAATCGCAAACTCACCCAATAGTTTCCAAATCCATATCGCCTCTATGATTGCATTAACTACACCACGATATTCAGCTTGTGTGGTTGAAAGAGAGGCCATCTTCTACTTCTTACACAACCAAACCATGGGTCCATAACCAATACAAATCGCATAGCCAAATGTAGATTTTTTGTTGTTGTTGTCCCCTGCCCAATTTCAATCAGTATAATCGACCCATAAGTATGGTGTATAACTTCAATATTCTATATCAAGTCAATAAGTTCCCTTGATATAACGAACAATTATCTTTGCAACATTCAAGTGGCTTTCTAACTAATCCTACATAAATTGAGAAACCACACTAACAACAAAGGAAATATCAATTTAACTATAAGTTAAATAAATAAGGGTACCAACCAACTATCTATAGAGAGTCACATCAAATTTTAGTGAATCACATTTTTTGGTCAAATTCACACCACATTTAAATGTGTAGCACAAGCTTTGTAGTCTTCCATTTTGAATCTTTGCAAAATACCATTACATACTTAAGTTGAGAAACAAATATATCGTCATCCATTTGTAGAACTTGGATACCAAAAATAAATGTAAGAGACTAAGGTTAGTCATTTCAAAGGTATCTTCCAATTGTTACTTCAAAGCTAGTATCAAATTTTCATTGCTCCCAATAATAACTAGTCCTTTCAAAGGTATTAGCCAATTGTTTCTTCAACATAGTATCAAATTTGAATTGTTCCCAGTAATAACTAGTCATTTTAAAGGTATCGACCAAATATTTATTTAAACCAAGTTTTATCATCTACCAAGTTTCACTATTAATGTTTCATTATTTACATGTAAAAAATAGGTTTTTTGATCTAATTAATATTGTTTGAAGCTAAGATTGATAAACAAACAATAATTATTCTAGTACCAAGCCTTGGGGGCCTATTTCAAACCATATAAGTATTTTTTCAATCAGCAAACATGATTGGTGTCCTTCATAAATTTCTCCAGTCGGATATCCATGAAGAAATGCACTTTTGACATCCATTTGATGTACCTTCAGTCCAAGTTGAGTAAAAAATGAAAGAGAATCAGTCTAACAAAAATAATCTTTGCAACATGGGAAAAATTTCGTAGTAGCTGGTGCCTTCTTACTGAGAAAAAATCTTTGCAACCAAACAAGCTTTATGTCTTTCAATAACATCACGATATGTGAATTTGGTCTTATAGACCCATCAAAACTTTACTATGTTCTTTCCTTGCAGTCGAGGAAATAAATCCTATGTTTTATTTTTCATTAGGGAATGGCACACTTCAGCCATAACCCTCTTCCATTTAGGATGGTCATCTACATTTTCATATGTATTTAAATTGCATGCCTCTAGTACATGTGCCATTATAGCAACACAATCACACTATTCCTAACTTCTAGTCTTCCTTGGTTCATTTATATCTCCTGAATCAGCTCCAACAACTTCAATTGTCTTAGTAGGCCATTGCGGTAGACAAGTGTTCTGCAGTGAAGAGATTCATGTATTCACTAATTCACAAAAGGACTATTTAGGGGTTCCAAAACTAGTAGGTAATTTAATATTCAATGATCAACTACAAGTCAAGGAAGGGATGTGAATCGATTTTCCAATTGATGCTCCAAAATGGTATTTAGTCAATATTAATTATGTCACAATTTCAAAAGGACCATTGCTCATCAAACTAGAAGTGGAATGCAACAATTTAATACATGAGGCCTTTTCGTCAAAGATAACATCGTCATATTCGTCATCAATTTGATTGCGATATTAATGAGCAAGGATCCCTACTACCTCACAAGAATGGATGATATAATCTTATACTTATCAAATCATATCCATATGCTCCATCATAATTGTTGTAATGCATCATCATCATGTTGTTAGAGCCAATTAGATGCAATTAGGGTCTATCAAATCTTGTTGGGGACACTCAAATTCCAATAGAGCTATTTAGGTGACATTAAGGTAATTTACCCTTCATTAGGATTAATCAAGATCCAAAAGTGCCAGGATTACGATCATTTAGGTGCTACTATGATAAATCAAGATCCAAAAGTACTATCACATGAATCATGATCATTAACATTAACATTGATATATCTGATGTTATGTCGGACATTTTTCGAACACAGTTCCTAGCTCTAAACCTAGTGCAATTCCTAGCACGGTTCCTTTCAAAATTTCTGGCATTATTCCAGGGGTTACACCTGGATCTATACCTGACGCTATGTTGGAAGTTTTCTAGGCGCAATTATTAGCTCTATACTTGGCACTATGTTGGATGTTTTTCCTGTCGAAATTCATGGTGCAATTCATGTCTCTAACCCTGCAATTCATGTCTCTAACCCTGGATTAATATATGGTGCTATGCTATTCATAACGTTTTTTTGGAGGCTATTCTGGGCGTTATATGGGATGTTTTTATGGACGCTAATTCAGATGTTAATTGGGATGCTAATTGGGATGATAATTGTGATGCTAATTGGGATGCTAATTGGGATATTAATTAGGATGTTAATAGGGATGATAATTGTGATGCTAATTGGGACGTTAATTGGGATGCTAATTAGCATCCAAAATAATGCCAACTTTTAAAAAAGGACGCTAATTGGGATGCTAATTGTGACGTTAATTGGGACCCTAATTGGGATGCTAATTAGCGTCCCAAATAGAGCCATATTTTAAAAAGGGATGAAAATAATGCCATTAAAAGCGCCATCCCATGGAAAAGCGTCCACTTTTTCCAAAACAAATGATGAAAAATACACTAAAAGTGATAGTGGACACTAAAAAGGAAGCTAAAAGAGACGCTAATCATAGGTTTTTGTTGTAGTGTTATTTTTGTTTTCATTATCATTCATTATATAGACAACAAACACTTTACATCCTTTTCTTATTGATATTTTCATTTGTGAAGCATAGATGTATCTAATTGTAACTTTCCTAGGAATCACTTCTAGTTTTATAGTGTTTCCAACATCGTTTATACATGTAAAAGTTTTGTCAAAACAATTTAACACTACTTTGTGTTTTTCTAGCCAATCCATTCCTATTAACAAATCATAGGAACCTAAAGGCCGAATATTCAAATCAACATGCGTAATGAAATCATTCATAAAAAATTCATAATTATTAACAAAACTAGTAACTTTATGTTTAGTATCGATGGATATTTGTACCCGCACGACTTATCAAACTTTTATGGTACTAATTTACATAATTCAACTATTCCAGATGATATATAACTCAGGCTTGCACCTGGATCAATCAAAATGGAAATAGGTTGAATGTTTACCATACCTTCGATATCGACCATGCAAGTATGATGGTATGCTTGCCGGTTTTCCAAAGCAGCGGAAATCCTGGTCATGCTCCTTGCCATGTTTCCAACTATAACTGCTTCCTGAATGGAGTGAACATTAAAAAATTTCATTCTTATAGGGTATTCTTTAAAGTTATGTGGCATGTCACACTCCAAACATTTTAAGGGTTCTTTTTGTGCAGTGTTTTTGTTAAAAACAGTAGGCATTAGATGAAATTTCAACTCAAAATGGGCTTCCTAAGGAAAATTAATAAAATAATAGTTAAAATAATAAAATAATATTTATTAATTTTGGAGGAAGAAAAGAAAAAACTACTTTTTTGTTCATATTTTAAACATATCTCCTGGTGTTTTTACTCAAATTTCGATTGGGAGAGATCGTTTGATGAGGAATTAAATTCCGCATGTAATGAGTACCCACTCGACATACTTTTGACGGGCCTCGTCACCCCTAAAAACAAGAAATACCTAAAAAAACCTGATGATGATGTCATCATCATGTTATGTATTTCTTGTTTTCGGGGGTGGCAGGGCCCTTCAAAAGTATGCTGAGTGGGTACTCGTTGGATGTGGAATTTAATTCCACATCCAAGGAGCTCTCTCGATCTAAATTTGAGTAAAAACACAAGGAGATATGTCGAAAATATGAACAAAAAAAGTAGTTTTTTTTATGATACCTATCCCCAAATTTATATTAAAAAATTGTTTAAGAGGTGCTCCCTTTTTGAATTTTAAATCATTTTGATTGGCTAATACATGATGATATGGAATTTGTATTATTTTTGGAAGTCCCATTTTAAATTTAAATTTCCTTTAATGAGGTTCTTTTATTGCAGAGTTCTCTAATGAGGTTCTTTTACTGTAGAGTTCTCTGGTTTAAAACTTTTGTAGTTATTACCTTGATATCCCCTATAGTTATTCCTTGTGTTTATGTGGAATTTATTTTGTTTCTTTCTTGGATCAAAATTATTTTGTCTTTTATTCTTCCAAGTTGGTACATTTTCCCTTTTATTTTTGTTTTGGTTGTAACATAAGTTTTCATTTCTCATCGCATCCTCTAGCGTCTTCAAATTATCATACACAATCCGTTCTTTGAACATGATATGCAAACAACTGAGAAAACGTTGTATTTTAGGTTTTTCATCAATTATGTAACGTATGTAACGAAGTAAGCTCAGAAACTTACTGTAGAGTTCTTTGATAGTCATGGCTCCTAGTATTAACTCATAAAATTATTTGGCATTTCCTTTGTAGTATTGTTCTAATAAGTATTTTCTTTTAAGAATCCCTTTAAACATTTTCCAAGTTACATATATTTCCTTTATTACATTGACCTTCTTTATATCCTGCCACGATATATCTTCCTTTCCAGTCATATTATAGATGGACATTTTAGATTTTAGTTCACCAGGATAATTGTATATTTGGAAATACTTTTTCATTTCTGACAACTAGGCTTCTGCTTCTTCCCCTTTCTCAATTCTTCCATTAAACATTGGTGGTTTAATCTTCTTAAACTCCTCAGATATTTCCTCATAAGGTATGCATTTCTATTTATTTTTGTTATCATCACTACTTTCACTTGAATCTTGTTGTTTTCATGTTGTTTTCTTGAGTGATGTTTAACTGATTCTTCATTGGAACTTTCAGGTTTATGGTTGGAAAATTCCAGTTTTCTTCCCTTACGTTTGTAAGGTGCAGTTTTTGGTAGGTAATGTTCAAATTCCTTATTCTTTTATTTTTCATTGGTATGTATCTTAGCTAATAGAATAGTATTTAATTGTTCTTGAGCTTTTAGGATTATTTCATTATCTTCTTTAACCTTTCTTAGCTCTGATCTAAGTTCTTTCAGAGTTCTTTGCAGTTCAGATTTATTATCTTGACTATCATTTAAGTCTACCCAAATTTCCCCATCCCTTAAATTTCCCTCTTCATTATTTAAAGGATTTTCTGGGTGACGTTCTTCTTCTGCATACATCTGTGCATCTGCCATGTTTTCCTGCAAAATACACATATCCTTTTGTTTATGTTTTGTAAGAGAATTTAAACAAAAAAAAGTAAAATTAGTTTTTATGGTTTCTTTATCAGTGTAAGTGTTGAGCCAATTCAGGCATAGTGTTGTAACCGTGCTCGGATACCATTATGTAACACACCTTAAAATCATAGAATAAAAAAAATTGTGGGCATTGATTTACTGTAACTTACTATCAGATTTCTCATATTTTACTTTTGCAAGTTTTAATATATTTATCATGTCTAATGTGCCAGGTTTTGCTCGTTACGAAATTGGATAGATTCATTCGAAACTAGAGTCCTTCTCACAAAGGTGATGTTCTTAGTTTACTTGTTTTTATTTTGATTACTTTTATGAGGGCCTTACTTGCCCTAGGGCTTGGGATACTATCTATAGTCTTGGACCCAAACCTTATGCAATAAGTTGGTTAAATATAATTCAAAGGAATTAGGAATTACCATAGCCTAATCTATGGTCGGTGGTGACCCTCCCCTTAAGCGCAATGGCTTGGGGTTTGTAAAGGCATATGGTACTAACCATATGGTAAACCTTCATTATAAATAATATAAAGTTTTGAGGTTTAAAAAAATGTTTTGTTGGGAAATATATATAGCTTTTGTTTATGGCATGCCCTACCCCACGATCCACGATGTAATGTTTCTTGGCATGAGTAAAATTTTTGGCATTATATGTGATTTATGCCATGGTTCATAGAATAAGTTATAAGGTTGAAATTTGGGTTATATCACATGGTTTGGACTTTGATGCAAAAATGTGAGCAATGATTAAGCATCATGATGGTTCTGGCTATGAGTTATTTCTTCCTGTCCTTGGTTCACTTTGGTAATAAATGGTGTGTCTTGGTTGTGAATTGGCAGCGTAGCCAGGCCCTCCACGCAGCTTCTAAACGAAATCTTTGTCATTCCGTCCACTATCGCAGTTAGGGTTTAGGTAGTGGTTTAATGTGGGGGAACTTTTCTGAACCTTTCATTTGGTTTTTTTGGGCTCCGAGAAAAGAGAGGGTTGATCTCTTCTATGTTCATGGTGGAAATGTTACAGGTAGTTTGGTTTTGTGAAGCCGACAAGAGTTGAAGCTTTTCCTTGTGGAAAATGTTAAGGTGTAAGGGTTTTTGGTTTAGCATTGGGTTAACTGGTGTGGTGTTTTAACTTTTTTGAGGTGTTACTGGGCATCCAATATTTCTCCAGCGGTCTGCATTGCAAATCTTTCTCTTCAACAACACCTATTAGTACATCGACCGCAAGGTCTGTCTTCACAGGTAAGAGACATTTCGTAAACTTGTTCTCTACATTTTACTTGGTAAATGAATATTATTTATGGTACTGACAGATTTATTATTTTTGTTTGCAGGAAGAGGAGGGATAAAGGTACTCCGGAGGAGTCGATCCCTAGCTCTCTCTACAAAAATGCCAAGGTAAGGGTTTAAACCAAAAATTACTCAATTTTCTTGTTTATATCATTTTTTTTTCTGGCTGTAATCATGGAAAGTGAAGTTTGAAGACACTAGTGAGGGAGGCAACAGGGTCACCTTCTCCTAGGACTGTGTTTTTAAATGTGCAGGTAAGCCTTATTCAAACCCTTAATTCTTATTTTGTTTACACTTACGGTTGATGCATACTTACCAAACCATAACATGTTGGTTGTAGGTAAAGCTGTGAGTGGGGTCGAGAGCAGTAGCCACAACCATATTTAAGATAATTTATCAAAGAATTAACTATATGAGTTTGTAAAACCCTTAGGGTTTACCATGCACTGGCTTTGCAGCAATTGCTTTGACAACGTGCTTAGATGCTCTGTGATAGTTCTCGACAGGGTTTGGGTTACATCTGAAATGGAATTATTCCCATTCTCTTACTTTTTTTATCTATGGTTTTTAAAGAACATGGAAGCCATCCGAGATGGTCTTACAGTAACTTCTTGTTATGTGATTTGAATAATAATAAGTGATTCTCGGTCTTCGGGACTGTATGATTCTAATATGCGTTTTGTTTTGTGTGTAAGCTTGTTGTTGGGTATATGTTATATTATTTGCATGTGTGTATGGAGGAGACGTGCACATGTCAGCGCTATAGCTTGATTTTTTGGCTATTATAGATTTTATGGCTATTTTTAGAATTTGTCTAAAAATATGCAACTTAATCCCGGTTAAGGGGTTGGAGTCTTTTCCTAATTCAGGTTAATAGATTAGGGTATTTGGATGTTGCGGAATACGTATATTTTGTATTATGATTATTCATAATGTAATCAAGAGAATATAGGAGGTGTGGCTCCAAGGTTTTCTGGTTTTTTTGAGTTAAGGGTTTCGAGGGTAAATCTCTGTGTTTATGTGTGAATGATGTGTTGTGATCTCTATTTTGCTTAAAAGAATATGTATGCTTTGCTTCTCTGCATAGGTTTAAAACTTACATGTGGTATCAGACCTTGATTTTGGCATCAGAGGGACACCTTTGTAGCTAAGGATTCAACGCGGTTGATAGATCTCGGGTCTGTGATAAACCTGGGTTCAATGGGAGCTTTGCAATGTTGATTTGTGCATTGAAAGAGAATGGAGAGCACTTCAAGAATTGAGATCGAGAAATTTAACCACCAAAATTTTGAGCTATGGAAGTTCAAAATGAAGGATCTTCTGGTAGATCAGGAATAGTGGATTACTGTGGATCTAGGTACGAAGCCCACTGCAATGTCACACGATGATTGGAATAAATTAGAAAGAAGGGAGAGGAGTACACTATGATTGTGCTTATCAGAATCTATGTTGTTGAACGTATCTAGCGAAGATAGTGCAGTAAATATATGGGAAAAACTAGGGAGTTTGTATCAATCAAAATCCTTTGTGAACAAGCTGTTTCTGCAAAAGAAGTTGTTTCACCTCAGAATGGACGAGAATGACACCGTAAAAGAGCATTTGAATGTCTACAATACTCTGGTAAGTTATATAACATATGTTGGTATTAAAATGGCTGAAGAAGATAAATGTATTACATTATTGTGTTCTTTCCCAGATTCTTGGGACAACCTAATTGTTGCAATAGGTAGTGTTAGCCAGGTGACCTTAAAATTTGATGAAATTGTATCATCCCTACTATCAAAAGAGATGAGGCGGAAAAACATGGATAATCATAGCATGGATGCCTTTTCTGTGAGAGGTTTCCCAGAGGAGAGAGACAAAAATAAAGGATTCGGGGGGAGAAATAAATCTAAGGGTAGATCTAAATCCCCAGGAAAAGGAATAAGGAAGTGTTGGAAGTGCGGTAAAACTGGGCACTATAAAAAGGATTGCATATCTAAGAATATTGAGAAAGTAAAGGGATATGAGGATACCCCTTCCACAGAGGAAAAGAATTCCTCAGAAGAAGGAAGGGATGTGTACCTAGCTTCCACGGGTAATCCTTTACAACGTGATATATGGCTTATTGACTCAGGTGCGTCATGTTATATGACCCCTCATAGGGAGTGGTTCTATGAATATGAAAAGTAAAATGGAGGAGATGTGTACTTGGGAGATGATTCACCAGCCATTATAATTGGACGTGGTATAGTCAAGCTAAAATTGAAGGATGGAAGGATTAGAACTCTTCCTGGAGTGCTACACATTCCAAATCTAGCAAGAAACTTGATATCTGTCAGAAAGATGGATGTTGAAGGTGTAAAGACTGTGTGTGGAGATGTTGGTTGAAAAATGGTTCAAGGATCAATGGTATTGATGAGGGGAGTTCGGTATGGAACTTTGTACAAAATATTGGGAAAAACCATCATTGATGAATGTAACAATTATGTTGTGCTGGAGGAAGGAGGTAAAGATGATAAAACCATGACTGCATCAGGAGGAAAGACAATGATATTGCATCAAAGATTGGGGCATATCAGAGAAAAGGGACTTCAAGCATTACAAGGTAAAGGTATGGTTGACGGTATGATTGATTGCACTCTAAATTTTGATTTCTGTGAACATTGCATATATGGAAAACAAAATCGAGTAAGATTTGTATCTGGTGCTACAAGAGGAAAGGGAATTATAGAATTAATACATAGCAATGTGTTTGGACCTGTCCCTGTTCCATCATTAGGAAAATATGTGTATTATGTTTCATTTATAGATGATTTCTCAAGGAACATATGGATTTATTTCCTTCGAAAGAAATCTGAAGTATTTTCCAAGTTTAAAGAATTTAAGGCTCTTGTAGAAAATCAGTTAGAAAAGAAAATAAAGGTGTTAAGGACAGATAATGGTGGAGAGTTATGTGGGAATGAATTCGAGGAATTTTGTAAGAAGTGTGGTATAGCAAGGAAAAAGACTACTCCATACACACCTCAACATAATGGAGTTGCTGAGAGGATGAATAGGACGTTGATGGAAAATGCAAGGAGCATGCTAAGCAGCTGCGATAGGACAAGAATTCTGGGCAGAAGCAGTGGAGACAACATGTTACTTGGTAAACCGATCACCAACATCATCATTGATTGATAAAACTCCACAAGAGGTATGGACTGGTAAGAAACCCTCTATTAAGCATTTGAAATTTTTTGGTTGTGATGCTTATGTACATGTTCCAAAGGAGAAAAGGAGCAAGTTGGATAATAAAGATGAGAAGTGTATTTGTATTGGCTATAAAGATGGTATGAAAGGTGGTATGAAAGGGTATAAGATTTGGAATCCTATAACTAAGAAGACTGTTTACAGTCGAGATGTTATGTTTTGAGAGGTTAAAAAAGTCCCTATAGAGGAAGTGAATCCAATGGAAAAGGAACCAAAGAAAATAGAGTTTAAGTTAGAAGGTGAAGAATTTGACTCAATAGAAGAAGCGAAATCAGAAGAAGAAGAACCTCATACTCCATCTTTGAGGAGATCATCTCGAGAAATAAGGAAACTAGAGAGGTATTCCACTCTTGATTTTCTCTCTCATTTTTCTATGTCTATTACTAATGATGATCCTAGAAATGCGAAAGAAGTTCTTGATTCAGAGGATAGTGAGCTCTAGAAAAAGGCCATGGATGAAGAAATGGAATCTAGTCCAGTTACTAGCTGGGAGACAAGCAGTTGGGAGAAAATGGATATTTAAAAAGAAGTTGAATGCAGAAGGTAAAGTGGACAAGTATAAACCCTGCTTAGTAGCAAAGGGATATTCTAAAGTAGAGGGGATTGATTTTGTGAAATATTTTCTCTAGTTGCAAAATTAAATTATATTAGATTTCTTCTTTCTATTGCTGCTGCTTTTGATCTTGAAGTAGAGCAGATGGATGTGAAGACAACGTTCTTACATGGCGATCTGGAAGAAGAAATATACATGAAACAAACAGAAGGGTTCATAGTAAAGGGAAATAATGAGTTGGTATGTAAACTAAAGAAGTCCCTTTATGGTATAAAGAAATCTCCAAGGATGTGGTACCAAAATTTTGACACATACATACTTGGATTGGGGTTTGTGAGAAGCAAAGCTGATCACTGTTTATATTCGAAACATGTTGGTAATCACTTCATTAACATAGTTCTGTATGTTAATGACATGTTGCTGATTGGAAACAACAAAGATGTTATAAAGGAGGTGAAGTCTCAACTATCCTCCAAGTTTGATATGAAAGATCTCGGTGCTGCAAACTTCATTCTGGGAATGGAGATAAGAAGATATCGTGCAAACAAAATGATCAGTTTAAATCAAAGAAAATATGTTGAGACGGTACTACAGAGTTTCAACATGTAGGAAAGTAAGCCAGTAAAGGTTCCTATTCCTATAGGTGTAAAGTTATATGTAGAGCAGTGTACCAAGACACAGGAAGAAGAAGAACTTAGGATGAATACAATGCTGATCTGGTACATTGGACCCATGGAATTCTCATGGAATGCTATATCTTCATGACTGACGGTCTGCTGGATCTGGTACATAGCTATGTGGACTCACTGATTGGGAGTCAGAGTCTCTATGGTACAAGTATGCTGCATCAATCATAAAGGTATATCGAAGCACTGTCGGGGCTTCTAAACAATGTCTCCAACGCAACCCAAAAATCACAAGGGACGTAACCTGTTTAGGTCCCTCGAGTGGAATCATCAATGTACTAGAGTCGGGTGACATCCAGGGTCTTCGATCAAGTACCGTGTGGACCAAACCCTATACGAATCTCAACAGTGTGATGATGTAGTTGGAGTCGAGCACGTGAAAAACAACCATCCCAAGAGGCACTAAGGACTCCTCTCAAGTGGTCCAAGGAACTCATGAATGATGTTAATGAAACCAAGGTATAGGGACCTCTGGGTATATCCTTTTGAATATGTGTGTTGGCATCGACAGAGGGAGACCTGCCCCTGGTCAAGGCAATGATGTTTCCTTGACCAGGAGCGCGAGGGAGATAACTGAAAGGTGTGAAGCAATCTGTGGACTGACTCACTGAATGGGCAGGGGGGCAGGGGGAGGGAAAGAACTGAACAGGGGTAGGGGGATTCTGGGAGACTAAAACTTCCTTTGTTCAGAGTGTGATGGCAGGGTAGACCAGGCAGCAAATGAAATTGACTCAAGGGAATGGGATCATAGCTGTAATACCGGGAATGTCACTGCAGATGGGAAATACTTGGAGGAGGTGGACACTTTTGATATTTATGGGATCCAAGGAAGACACATTGCAGAGTACTATGGACAAAGGTGACCAGATATGGGAATGCTACCAAACTATTTGCTGTGGGGAGGTGTTTAGGGACATCGTTATGGTACGTGTTATACACCAGAATGGCACCTCTCCGTCCGAGTGCCGACTTTCCTTATCTCGGTGCGCAAAAGGACACTTATGGATTGAGGTTTTCCTAGAATACTATAGCTTGGATTATTATGGAATACATTTCTACCTTCATCTCTGCCTGTGACCACTTTCCCATGATTTCGTCGCATGTCGGCACTTCATGAAAGTCACTGAAAAAACACCTATCTTGGAGGACCCATATCTTGAGTTTTGTAACTCCGTTTGACCTCATTTCTGCACCGTTGGAAAGGTAGTTCAGTTAGCTAAAACTTTCCATAAGACACCAAAGTCTGAAAATGCCCAGAAATACCCTAAAAATGCGTTTTTTGTACATTCACGATTTTCCTTAAGGAAAACCCACGAATGTGCCTCTTAGCATTTAAAACATTAAAACATGAGTTAATTGGAGATTAGTTATTTCATTTAACTTAATTTCCTTAACTGATGTAACTTATCAAACCTTCAAAACTACCTTATTTCCCCCATATAAATAGAGGTAGGGAGGTCCATGAGAGGGGACTTTGAATTTATGCATTGTTATGCTGGAGGAATCGGGACTCTCTTTGCCCACACCTTTGCCTTGGAGGTATTCCCCTTGTGTTGTAGAGCTTGTAGGCTGAGTTCTTTGGAGAAGAGAAGCAGCAGATCCAGATCAAGGTTTCGTGAGGTGCCAACTTGAAGAGAAGGTATATTTGTACTTGTTTTCAAGATTAATAAAGATGTGATGTCCTTCTTCTTCCCAAATCATTGTTCAATGTGTGATTGAATCTCTGTTTCTGATCATATGATGATGTTATTCAGATCATTTGTTTATGTTTACTTGATTATCATTGTCCTATATGTGGTCATAATGGTTTCAAGAAGGTATAACTTGTTTTGCAGGTCTCTTGGAGCGAGAGGAGCAAGAAGAGGATTGAAGAGAAAGCTTGGACCAGCCTTCAGTTAATCAGGTGTGGACCTTTCTCATCTCTGAAACTTGCTGTTATATGCTTGCTGAACATTGTGCATCTCTCTTTCAACCCCAGTACGTTTATGGCCTCTTAAACCCTAGCCATAGGACACTTTCCTTTACAACAGTACGATCTCGTGGATTTTTGGCGAGCCCGAGACGGTAAATGCTCGATGGTGGTTTCAATTTTAGAGAGTCTGAAAGCATGAAGAAGATTCTAGTGGGGGATATTTTTCGTTGTTAGTCTCCTGTGCCCAAAAAAGGATAAAAGTATACATAGGAGAACTCACCCATCCTTTGGGGGATGAGAGACTTATTTACCATTGGTAGTCCAATCAGGCCAGAAAAGGTTAAACCTATACTGATTGGACAGTCATTCAAATACTTTTACGGGCATGAACAAAACCAAGTTTGCTCGGCAAGCTTTTCTTGTTGAGAATGATGGAAAAGAGATTAATGACAACCGGTGGTGAGCTTTTTCGTAAAGTACGGCCCCTCTGCCCAAGAAAGCATAAAAGTATGCAGAGGGGTACATTCTTGGTTTGAGTGTGCCAAGGAGGTCCTTTTTAATTGATGGTCTACATGGTCCGCAAAAGGAGGTAAACGAGACGATGTAGATGCCCTTTCCTATAATTTAATGAGCGGGAAAGGAAGCAACCACACTTGGCGATCTTTTCATTGTTTGAAAGAGTCAGAAAATATCTTAAATGAAACTCCAATGTGGTCAACCAATTGCGGTGGCACATGTGGTGCCCCATGTCGAGACGGTGGACAGAGGACCAAAGGTCATCCGCATAGTATGGACAGAGCAGAAGGCTCTCAAACATACCAATACATGCGTGGGCTAGATTGTGGCAGAGGCTGATGAGTCGGTGCGGTAAAGGCATGCAAACCGAGGTGGCTCTTGGACAGATGTCAGGAGTGTGTGTGTGTGTGTGTTGTGGTGGACGAACTTGACTAAATGCGATGTGAGTGCAAGTCCGGGGGCACTTATATGCCAAATACATGCAAGAAAATAAAAGGGTTTTGTGGATAGTGGTCCAGATGTCTGCATAAGGTGCGGTGAAAAAGATGTTTAAGATTACAAAAATAAAAGTAAAATTACATTCCTCAATGGGCGGTGGCCCGAAAACTCGCATGAGTTGTGGTCAGGAGGTGTGATGCCAGTACAGGTCCATAGACACTCGCATCGTCATGTCATGGCTCATAAGTCGAGGTGACTTGTGGGAAGGTCACAAAATTAATTTATTAAACATGAGACAATGGTCTCATAAGGAAATGTAAATTTGAACCCGGAGGTGTGAGAGGTGTCTTGAACCGGTTCCGAGTGATTTTGGATTAGCAGCTGATGGTGCTGCCCCTAACTTGTGCTAAAAAACATTGAAAAACAAGAAAGGGAAAAAACTACGCTATAAGGGACTCATAGTGGTTATATTAGGCATAGACTCTCTTGAGGTGGAGCCCATTGCATGGTTTCTTCAAGAGTCAACCATCTAAGTCAACGAAGAGGTATGCCCTCTTACAGAGACGAAGGTCACTGGCAAGGCAGGATGACGAAATCTGGTATTTTATGGGAAGAACCGATTCCACACTATGGTTTAAAGGGAATGGGGTAAAACCAAAGGCAGTCTTACAGACCTCCTCGTCATCGCGTAAGTGGTGCCAGGATAGATCAGGTGGATCTTCCACAGCTGATGAGATGGAAGGGAAAGTAGTGCTAGCGATCATGTAAATGGTATTGGTTGAGATTTTTTTGGCATTTCCCCTAGTCTCTGTTGGAGGAAGAGGGGCAGGCCTGGAGATAGGAGGATTCTTTGATGGACCTGGAGGTAGGTGCAACATTATCTCAATTGGATGGACATGAGTCAACACATTCTAGGGCCTTAGAGGTAGGGTAGGTGGTTTAAGGTACCACACATGATCTCCCAGTGTGAAATCCTATAGATTACGGGTTTTTAAGACAAACTTACTCACGATCTTAGATGGTAGGAAAATGAAAGGGAAAAGGAAAAGGAAAAGGAAAGTGTTGATCGGGAATGAACCCTACTATTTCCCTAGTAACTGAGGTTGTGGTTGTGCCTAGGGAAACAATGGAAGAGACAGGTTTGGTGGACCTTCAGTGATGGTGGAGATAAGAAGGTCTGTAGAACTCAACATCATGTACATGGACATGGTGTCCAAAGAAGGCGGTGGTGGGTGGACTTCTTCGATTAAGGTGATTTCAGACTCAAGGGAATGTTGACGGAGGTTAGCGAGAGCCATTCGAAATTTGGGCAAGTCTTGGAAATTGTGAGAATAATGGCCATACAAGCCACAAAGGGCGCAAGCATGGTTTGTCCTCAATGCCTTGTTCCTGACTATTGGTGCGATTGGGAGTTCAACCACGGGGATGTTTTCGTTTGTATCCATGGCATCTAAATGCACACAGATCATTGGGACTTGTCGTGGTTCTACACTAACTTTGGAATTCTTTCCCCTGGCCCTTTTGGGTTGGGGCGGTGTAGGTGTAGGTGCAACGGTTGGCTTGTGCGAACTAGGTGGAGGGTGAGACTTGACCGTGATGGGTTGTACTAGGGTTAAGACAACCTGGGGCATTGGTGGTTGAGCTGGTGGATCGAGATACCATACCGAAATTCCCAATGTGAAGTTAGGTAGGCTTAAGGTGGCCATTAGCGGCTTGCTCATGACCCCAGGTGGGGGAAAGAGGAAGGGAATCATGTGGACTGGTGATGAGCCAACATAAATCCCACCTGGTTGCATGTGGGGATGCGGTTGTGATTGCGGATGCGGGTAATGCTGCAGCTGCAGACGATGTTGTGGTTGTGGTTGGGGCTACAGCTGCAGTTGTTGTTTGGGTGCAACGATGCTAGATGATACCATGCACAAGTCTGCAGTTTCATTTTGTGTGGGTGGTGGTGACACTAACAGGAAAGGAGCCATTATGGTGGGATCAGTAAATAAGCAAGGGCCCACATTCAATGATGGGTAGGATGGTATGTTTTCAACCATAGTGTTGATTGCAGGGACGACATTGGCATTTGTGTTTGTCCCTTGTGGATCAATGGTAGTGATGGTAGGGATAACGTTGGTGTGTGCCGTTAACCCTTGGGGATCATGATAAGTGAGCTGGTCAATCGTCACAATCTTCCCTTCATGGGGGAGCATCATGAGATGGAAGACAGTTGATGCGGCTGCTCACATTGCATACATGTAACTTCTTCCAAGGAGGAGGTTGTAGTCCAGTTGAGCGTTGATGACTTTTATGTCGATTAGCACTGTCTTCTGGCTAACGTGATGGGTACACAGGGAAGGATTCCTTGGGCTTTAGTGGGATGTATATCATAAGCCCACAGATTTATGGAGGACAATTGCAGAATTGGTGATCCAAGTTTCTTCCAAACCAAGGTAGACATGATGCACGTGGATGCCCCCTCATCCACTATGCACCGATGCACAACCAAATTTTGGATGGACACCGGAATATGGAAGGTGATGGTCGATGGCATGCACGGTTCCTCGTTCTCCGTGTCAAAGGTGATCAACTTGGAGTCGGAGGGGTCTACTACCCCCAGGGCAGCTAGAAAGGCTTTCTGCTGCATTGGGCACGTTTTAAGCACCTCAAGAGCAGACATGGCAGTTGGCGTTTGGGAAAAATCATCCACAATGCTATAGCTGATTGCAGCTCTAGCTGTGGCGTTATTAGCAATTCTGCATATGGGGGGGTGCAGGAATGGGGGTAATTGGAGAGGTAGGTTGGTTGTCTTAGAAGTGGATGCTGCTGATGAGTCGACAGGTTCGGTGGTGGTACCGTACTGATTTCATCTAGTTTGTAAGTTAACCTCTTCAGTGGTCATGGCTAATAGGTGGTGAACACCTGTTTTGGCCGTGGGCGGTGCCCCCAGAGCGTTGGGATTGGCCTGGGAAGGGGGTGCAGTTTCCACCAATCCTTGGACTGGCAGTGGGTTTTGAAGCACCATGGGGGGAGGTCCTTGTGGTGCTGGGTTGGGTTGGGCTTGATTTGCTGCGTTGGCGGCCTGTTGGGCCTCGTTTTGAATGGCCTGCTTAGCACAAGCCATGAGGGAACACTCGAATGTGTAGTGCCCATAAACATCACAGAGTGTGCACGGTTGGTTTGTGCACAACGGGGCGTTACGTCTTGGTGCATTCTGTCGTGGGGGGTTTTGGGCTGTCCGGTTTGCCGCGACATTGTTGGGAGGGTTCAGTTGTTGACCGCCTCCCTGTGGTTGGTTATTTCCTTGGTTACGGGGCCGGTTGTTTCTATCTTGCCCTTGTTGATTGTTGGGGGCAGGATGGTTGGGACGGTTTTGTTGTACAAATACTTGTCCCAACGGAGCAAGTAGAGTGGGGGCGGGGGCTTGAACTAGTTGCACTGGCGGTGCATAGTAGATTTGTGGGGGTGGTGGTGCCACAAATGTGGGCATTTTCCCCACATACTGCTGTGTTGGCCAAGCCATGGCCTAAGCCTGCTGCGGTGGCGCAGGTTGTGCATAGGAAGTTGTTGCTCTGGACTGGGACATCATTCTAGCATAGTCTGGAGCTTGGTTTTGGTAAGCAACATTAGCAGTGTTGCTTGGTTATGGTGTAATGGAAGGTGGTGTCGGTAAAGGCTGAAGCTGTTGGGAGACCGATCCTATGATCTCGTCTACAGCATGGGATTCCCCTAGTGCATCGCGATATGAGGTACTCAGACGGGGAGCGTCTGGAATAACGGTATACAGGTATCCAGACTGAGCATAGATAAGGTCAAATTGTTGGGCCTTCAGTATGGCCTCTTCTTCGAATTGGGGATGTTTGGATGTGACGTCCTTTGCTATGGGCGGGAGCAAGGTCTTAAGGAACCAATCCAAGAAGATCCTGTCACTCAAGTTGTATTTTGCATAGACTGCGACGTCGCTGCCACTCGTGGATATGGTCAGTTATATGAGTGGCAGTGCTTTGGCGACATGATAGCAGGATCTCCACCCCCTTGTCATTTATGACATGGATTTGGAAATACTGTAGGAACATGAAGGCTAGGGAGTTGAAGTTCGGATACTTGGCTTGTGGTAGCTCAATGTACCATTTAGTCGCGGCACCTGTAAGGGTGTGTTGGAATAGTCTCAGCCTGATGGAGTCATCTACGATGTTGTTGGATGAGCATCATAGATGGAATGTCATTATGTGGTTTTGGGGACATTCCCTTGCTTTGCCTTCAAACTTGGGGATGTTTGATGGTATCTGAGTTGGCATGGGTGGCCAAAAAGCTTGGTGGCAGATAGGGTCGTTTGTCAATCTAGCCAAATCAGGCAAGTTAAGAAAAGCCATGAAGGGCATATTTGACCCCAAGTTGATGTGGGATGGGGCTACGATGGGGATGGGGTTTGCAGGTGGATAATGCATCTGCATGGCTGGGGGTGCTTGCAGTGGCACCCTTGCGGATGGGCCAATGCCACCAAGTGTTGTGGGTGGGATAGTATGAGTGGCAGGGACATTTCCCCCATGTATGATAGTGGGGGCAATGTAAGTGGATGGTCCATTGCCCCCTTGTGTGGTAGGAGGGGTAGTGTGTGTGGAGGGGCCACTGCCCACGTGTGCTACTAGTGGGCCAGCTTGGTTGGTCACTATAGGTGGTGGCAACCGACTAATGATAGTCTGCATGACTGTGCTTGGGCCACTTGCCAGGTTGTGGCTGACAGGTTGTGATACAGACATGGGTCTGTTGCTGCCTTTTCACACACCTCGATCACGTGGAAGAAATATTCAAGCCACTCGGTGTGTCCTTGGGGGCAAGTCTCGAGTCAAGGCTGTCACCTTGTTCTTGACTCCTCTGTTTAGGCTCAACTCCTAACGAAGCCAAGGGGGGTAGAGCCAAT
>LPNX010555916.1:325725-341085 GCA_001517045.1 Pseudotsuga menziesii | reverse complement strand
GCCAAGCCAACCACCCCAACTTTGGAGGTATGGAGTGAAAAACTCAGAAATTATCAGTCGTTTGTTCAACAACCAATAATAACCAAGGGAAAAAACACCCCGGGATGATCGGATTGACAAATAAAGTCTAAGAGACAGAGTCTTTTACAGACACTATCATGCTAGAACATTTATTACAATTCCCTCATGGGGTATGAACATGTGATATAGTACAACAAGCACTTCCTAGAAGTACTTCCAAAGGTCTTTTTGAAGTCCGAACAAGTTAGCCCTGTCTGGTTCACCGGGCTCACTTGATAAAAACCACTAAGTACAACTTAGGTGGTAACAGGGTCCACCTGCTATGGGTATGCCGAAAAATGGATCCAGATTTGCACTAGCCATGGGGCTTGATGGTGCAGTATGGAGGTTTGGTTCAGACTGATATGGATCTAAATCAGAGGCTGTGTAGCACTCTGATGGTGTGGGAGATCACTAAGAACGGTTTCGACGGTGTCGATTCAGTGTTCCAAATGGTGGTGGTTCGCCTCTTAGGCGTGAGGAAGAACGTGGAGGATCAATTGTGCTAGATTTTATGTCTGAAACTTGGTGGGAATGATATTTGGACCCCGGTTTCAGTGACTTGCTATTGGTTGCAGGTGGTCACTCGGCCACCAAGACTGCCAGAAGACAACGCTTGGCTTGTTCCTCACAGGTGTTTCTACTCAATCGGAAGGGGTCATTATGCATTTCGCTTGGAAATTCCTCTCAGCGGCCAGCCACTTTGGGGTTCTTGTGGTACTCCTCACAATGATTTTCTGGGCAGAGCCCAAGTACTTCCCACAGTTGAAGCATTCAAGGACTTATATCCTCAAAGACTGCAGAGTTGTTTGTACTTAGTGTAAATTAGTAAATTTTAAGGCTCACTCAGCGTCATGAACTGAGTTGGGTTAATTAGTTGGTATGGCATATTTGTGTTTTTGTTTTTCTGGTATTTGGTTGCTGAAAATGGTTTATGAATTCATCATGGTAGAGTTCATGTCATTGTGGTTGTGTATGAAAGCATAAATAATAAGAAATTGTTAACAAATACAGTGATTAACCCTGAATGTTTGCTGGCCTAACTAGATGTCTACCTCACAATGATATTCCTCTTCAACCAACAGAAGGTGATGGGCTCTCAACACAATGGGACTAAGCCCAGCCGTAGATCCTCAATTCACCTCCCGGATGCTAGGTTGGTCAACAGGGAGGATGCTTAGCACCGTGAGAAGCCCTCCTTCTCTACCCCCTATACCTTCCAGGTCACCTGGTTTTAATGGTTTGGAACAATATAGTGGAGTGCCTAGATCTATACGAGCTTGTCCTTCTTCGTATCCTAGAATACCCCGGAGGGTGATGACTAGGTAGAGGAGGAAGGGGAAGCAAGACAATATGTTTTTACATTGATTTTAGTTAGACTAGGTTCATTTTATTAAGCCATTAGTGTTTACTTGGAATTTACACATTGTTCATGAAATAAATTGCTAAAAACAAAAACAGAAACTGAAATTGAAATGGTGTACTGGACAGAGGCGGCTGAGCCGCACTGACAGTCCCTATGAAAGCAAACAATGAAGCCCAAAAATGGGTCATGCACCTGTAAAAGTCTTGTTTTTACGAAGTGGATTCTGGTCAAACTGTGAGGAATTACCTCAAACGGTTCAAAACCCACTTCGGAAACGAGCCCTTTTATCCCTAGAATGAGTAGATTCGAAAATGGCTCAACTTTTTGGGTAGAAAACGAGCCCAAACATAGGTGAATTTTCAGAAATTCGGTTCAGCCATTTTTGCACAGTTGAGTGATTTCTAAATCATAGAATGGCCAACAGTAACTGGTACTATGGCCAAATGGGCTTGTATTGGCCTTGAGGAGGCTTAGTAATAACTAGAAATGTAAATAAACAAGAATCTAAGCTAGATTTAACGGAAAACTAAACTAGGGCAAAAAACAGAACTAAAAACTAAAACTTTGAAAAATAAACCCAAGGATCCTGTGGGATCGACCTGGTATGGTCGCCAGTTCTGTAGCAAGGATTTCTCCCTGCTACAGGGACATGAATGGCTCCCTTCTATCTATAGGATAGAAGGGTAGGTTCCTGCATGGATGGGAAATGTAGAAAATAAAACAGAATGTAAATAACAATAAACTAAACTAATGCTAAGCTAAGAACAGAAAGAAGAAGATGAACCCCTCTGCAAACATGGGTTAGGGTTTCGCCTCCAAAAACTTGCAAACAAATCCTAAGCTACAATAACCTACAATACCTACAAAATAATGTTAAAAAACAAAACCTGCAAATGGAAATAAGGGTTAGAAATCAAAGCAAACTAAACAACTAAGAAGCAAAAAATAAAACATGGTATACCTTCCCTAGTGGAAATGGGCCACCATGCCCAAGCTTGTGGAAGCACCTCTCTCTCTTGGATGGGGAGCAATGGCTCAATGGAGATGGAGATGGAGGAGAGGGATTGTGGGTGGTTTGAGAGGCAAAGGTCTCAAAGCATCCACGGGAAACATAACAATATGCAAGGGAGAAGTGTTTTGAGAGTGACCCCCCACCCTCCTTTTATAGCTTTTCCAAGGAGTTTTAGGGTTTTAATCCCTTGGTGAGGGCTTTAGCTCCTTTTTTGGGCTTTTATCCCCTTTCACCCTAACTTTAGCCCCTTTTAGGTTTTTAGCCCCTTTTTTAGGGCTTTAGCTCCTAGGAGGCTATTTTGGGCTCCTTTTTAGGGTTTTTAGCCCTTTTTCTTCATCCTTAGGCTATTTTTAGGGTGTGGGGGTCTAATGGAGGGATATGAGGGTTGTGATATGGTGTCCTTGCGTGGTGTAGGCCATTGAGATCTTAGTGGGGGATTTTTGGGTTAACAGGATGTTCTGAAGATAGTGTGTTAGCTCAGGAATATCTTCTCGAATGGCTATACAAGTCTCCTATTGCCATGCATCTCTGATAAACAATGTCGTATTCTCATCTCTAACCTACCATAAACTGTGAATTTGGATGAGACTTTTGTTTCCCTGTGCCACTTTCCATATGATGGAACCAGGAATGTTTTCTCCAAATCTAATCAGCAATTGTTTTGGCTAGTCAGGAGCGTATTTCTTGTCCTAGAGTTTTTCCCATGCCTCCTCCCCATGAGAAATCCCTTTCCACCAAATTTTGGAACCAAAAAATTTGTTTATATTTAAGGGGTCTCTAAGTCCTAATCCCCCATATTCGTTTGGTTTGCAAATGGTTTTCCAATCAAGCAAAGGCCATTTCCAATGTCCTTCTGTTTCGCCCCAAAGGAAAGTTCTTTGAATATTTCGTATATGTTTTATCACTGGATTTGGTGCAGCCAGAAAATAAAAAAGGTACAGGGGCATGGCTTGTAGAACAACCTTAACCAGGGTGAGTTTACTTGGGAGATTAAGGGCCCTATAGGACCATTGAATCAGTTTTTTCTTGATTTTATCGAGTAATTCCTTCCAAAAAAATTTCCTTATGGTGGAATCCGCTAAAGGTGCACCTAAATACTTAGAGGGTATCACCCCTTCAGAAAACTCCAAGATTATTAGAGTATTTCTTTTTGTGATTTTCAGAGTATTGAAAAATAGACCTGAGATTTATCCTTATTAATTTCTAGCCCACTAGCATCAAGGAAGGTTTCTAACCCCTCTTTCAAGCCATGGACCTCCTGTACAGTTGATGGTCCCATAAGCATAGTATCATCCACAAAATTTTGATGTGTTTGTGGTTCAGTTATTCACTAAGGAGAAGCCCTTGAAGCCTGTTCTCATTGTGTAGATTCTTGAGCATTCTACCCAATCCTTCAACGACAATAATGAACAAGAAGGTTGACATAGGATCCCCTTGGAAAATTCCTCTTGAGATCTAGAAGGGCTATGAGGGGGTCCCATTAACCAGTATAGAGAAAAAGGCCGAGGAAACCATCTTCATAACCCAGTCGATCCATTGATCGATGAAGCCAAAAGTCCGGAGGATACCTGCCAAGAATTTCCAATTTAATTTATCATAATCTTTCGACAAGTCAAGTTTCAGAAGCATACCTGCAATTTTCTCGACCTTTAAAGAGTGAATGGTTTCATGCACCAGAATAATGCCATTTAAAATATGTCTCCCCTTGAAAAATCCCTGTTGTTTGGGAGAAATGAGGATAGGGAGCAAGGGTCTGAGCATGTTAGCTATGACTTTTGAAATTATCTTATATATAACATTACATAAGGTGACCAGTCTTAGTTTTCCAAGATCGTCGATTCCATTCTCTTTGGGGATGAGCGTTAGGAAGGTGGCATTGAGCGCTTTTAGAATTCTTCCTGACTTCCTATAGTAATCAACTAGTGCCCATACTTCCTGTTTCATCCAATCCTGGCATGCATGAAGGAAGCTAGTAGTGAACCCATTGGGTCCCAGGGATTTGTCATCAGCCATTTCTTTGATCGTTGCTTTAACTTCTTCCATCTTAATAGGTTTCACAAGAATGAAGTTTTGTTCCTTAGTGATAACCTTTGGAATATGCCATAAAAACTCTCTTTGAGCTTCATCTCAATCCCAATCCGTCTCTTCAAGGATATTAGCAAAAAAATTATTCAAGGTATGTTCCAGATCCTCAGGAAATTGCCTTGGTGATATTGGATGGCTGCTTTGTGGAAGAATCTTGTGTTATGCTCTCCCTCTTAGATCCACTTAGCTCGGGATTTTTGTTTCCAGAAGACTTCCTCCTATTTCTCTCATAGGATGAATTTCTGGATCAGAAGTTTCTCTTGCTTTTGTATCTCTTCTGAGAATTTGTTTTGCATACCCCTTTATTGTACCTCTTGGACCTTACTTTCCAACTCCTTTTTCTCTTCAAAAATATTTCCAAAGGAATCACTATTCCATTTTTTCATTTTGTCTTTTAGGAGTTTGAGATTCTGTTGGAACTGATACATCCAAGATCCTCTAATGGGAGGAAGTTCCTCCCACCATTCTTTGAGTTTCTCAAGGAAATCGGGCTGGAGGAGCTAAAATGTTTCAAAACAAAAAGGTCTCCGAAGGTTCACCCCTATTCTTGCCCATTCCAAAATTATAGGCCAATGATCTGATCTGTCTAATGGAAGGACCATGGTAGTCAGTTATCCCCCTACCATCATAATCGACTTGGAGATCGAGAAGAGGTATAGCCAATAGGTTATTCCTCTATCGCATGTTCTCTTATTATTCCAAATATAGATACAGTTAGACGTTCTGACATAGACCAGTTTGAGGTTTGCATTGACTTCGTTAAAATAATCACTGATGGGATCTAACTTTCATGTTCCTCCTTTTTTCATCTAGGTTCCTGACCAATTTAAAGTCCCCACCTAGGATCCAAGGTCTTCCTCATGCCTCCATTTTGATCGTCCTTAAAGAATCCATAAAATTGAACTTTTGCTCGGCTCGAGGTGGCCCATAAATGTTGGTCAAGAAACTCCTTGTGCTCGTGCCTAAAACCTGGAAGGTTGCCGAGAGGGAAAACTATGATGCCATGAATTCAGAGAGTACCACCTCTCTCGGGTTCCATAATATCCCAATTCCCCCAGTCGATCTTTTTGCATCAACAGTAATTGCTTCACACCCACGCTAGATTTTTTCCCCTATAATTTTGAGTTCCTCTTCCGAGCACTTCGTTTCTTGTAAAAATATGATGCCCATTTTTTCATTTTCTATTCTTCTTCTTAGAAAAGGAATCTTCAAAGAACTATTACAACCTATGATATTCCAAGATGTAATCTGCATTGATAAACTACTTGGTTGCAGGAGAGAGGGTTGCATCTATGGTAGGATACTGCCTTGAG
This sequence comes from Pseudotsuga menziesii, assembly GCA_001517045.1. Classification (NCBI taxonomy): domain Eukaryota; kingdom Viridiplantae; phylum Streptophyta; class Pinopsida; order Pinales; family Pinaceae; genus Pseudotsuga; species Pseudotsuga menziesii. The sequence goes on along the minus strand of LPNX010555916.1, from coordinate 335,249 downwards.
GCTACTAACCTAGTGTTATATTTTTATCATTCAAGCTAGCATTATCTTAGGATCTTTAACTGAGAGAATAACAAGCACAATAATAATAAAAAAAGAGAGAATGAACACAAATTTTTTCCTCGGGGAAACCATAAAGGAGAAAACCCTGCAACTTCCTCAGAGATAGAATCAACACCAAAAGCAAAACCCCAAAGAGTAAGATGATCTCCTGACAGCAGTAGTCTCTCTCTCTCTTGTCCCAGCAACTTCTTCTCTCTCTCAGTTATGCGCTACAATTGAGTGTGAGTGAATGTGTGTTAAATAGAGATGCTCACTCTCTATTTATACTAATTCCTGACTTGACAATAACTCACTAGGGTCGAATTATCTAGGAGAGTTTAATAACCCTAGGACCCCACAACTGCGGGGACTTTAACCCTTGATCAATAGGAGGGTACTTAAGAATTTGGAGAGGAGGAAGTACAGAGCCAAAGGCTCACACATACAAACTGGAATGGTATGAAACCAATTCAATTATTGATGAAGAAGTAGTTACAATATATAGATGAAAAACATCATAACAAACCAGATCATAGATCCAATAAAAGTGGATCTCAAACCAAACCATGCTAAATATAGAAAGTACACATCAACTCAATCCCTGTCAATCTGCCTATCATTTCTACATTATTCAAACATACCCCCTTAATGTAGAAATGGATTTTATATCTAACATAACAGAACATGCCTGCTGGTCTCAGTCTCAGCTAGGCTTACAAATTAACAATTTCATATTGACCTTTCTTGATGTTAGATAGTGATGCAGATGTAGCTTCTTCCTTGACTTGCTACTCCATATATGTTTCATCTTGACTCTATTCTGCTTCATAGCCCTTTTTACTTTGTTCTTCGACATTTTGGAATTTGACTTCTGATTGTGGTTCTTTGTCCTCAAAGCTTCTGCATATTCCTGAGAACATTTGTCTTTAATGTTTACAAATGCTTCCAACTCCACATAAATGTGTTGCTCCCATTTCTGGATGCAGTCATGAATGTCCTGATCAATGGAATTTTGCAAATTTAGTTCATAGTAAAACTTGATTTCTTCTGGGATCCACTTCATAAAAATTTCTTCAACTTCAGAATCTTCATCTTCAATATCCATTGACTCAAATTTTGTATCTGTAATGTAATCTTCTTCTTCATCAAACTTATCTGGCACTTCACCTAAGTGCTCAACATCACATTGTTCCTTAGTAAACCCTGCACACTCAAAAACATTAATTAGAATATCAAAACAATTTTTGCTATTTTCATTTTTCTCTTCTAAGAGAGCTTTTTGATTTTTCTCCTCTTCACCTTCCTTCTCTACAACAATAAAGTTGTCTTCCACTTGATTTGTGCATGTAAGTGGATCATTCTTCTCACCAAACAACAACTCATTAGTAAAATGTTTCTCATGCATCAAGTTTGACCACTCTTCATGAGATAAATTGTCTTTATCAAATATGACTTCATATGTCTCTCCTTCAAAGAGACCTTCCTCCACAAGGTTTTCATTCTCATTATCACAATAAGCTACATACACACTTTCATCATCAATGATTGCGATTTCAATGCAATCATTTCGAGTATTTATTTCAGTTATAAGACTGACAATACACTCACTATTTTCAACAGCAGTGATGTTATTAATTTTGGCTTCAGCTATCTTGCTCCCCCTCACACTGAACTTCATCTCTAGAATATCCCAAAACATTTTTTCCTTCTCTATTTCACCAAATTCATATAACACATCAGACAATATGTCATAATCCAATGCTGAGCTAACAAGATATAATGTTATTTTATCTTTTCTCTTCTAAGCGGGATCTTCATAACCATTTTGAACAAATTTCCATAAATCTACTGAACCAAGTAAACCTTCCATTTTCATTGCCCAAAGTTCAAAATCTTTACCTGAAAAAGATGGTAGAACTGGCATTAACATTTTCAATATTTCATCTATTTCTTCATTTTCATCAATCTGCTCCAGATCTGCAATCTGATCCTGGTCTCCATCAGGGATGTGTTCCTCGGCTACAATCTGAATCTTTCTTCCCATCTGTTTGAGTTCCCTTCTGAAATGTTTAATTCTACTTTTCCGGCCCATGACAACTTCCTTGATTGCACTCAGGAACAAATCATTTACGAGCTCCTTATATAGCTGATGCCACTCTACCAGCGAGATTCTCCTTTTTACACAATGTCCACAATGTATTCAACAAGTGGATGTATGCAGCAATTTCTACAAATTCTTCTGAAGCAGATGTAATGCATGATCCAACAGTTCTCTCTCTCACGGTGGCACTGTAATAAGAGACTTCTCTACTCTTTCCACACAACAGACCAAGGCTCTTGGCCTTTGGTCTCACACAGCGACGATCTACGTACCCTTTGGAGCTACCATCACAGTCTTCTTCGCTTTAAGATTGCAACAGAACCCATCTAGTGCAGCTCTTCTTCTTCAGATGCGACATATGGAATATCAATCTCATATGGACATCAATCTCATTTCAATGCAAATGCAGAAGAATTTAATCCCAGTAACTTGAAATGCAGAGTTTTCGATTCAAAGAACTATTCTGCCAAAAAAAAATAACAAAGAGAGAACCTTCATAAAAACCACAACGATCACACTGGATAAGCGACTCTTTTTAGGCAGCAAGTTAGGCTTTCACAGCATCTAATTCTCCAATGATGTGCACACTGAATCGGTGGCTGCAACACCCTTCACACTGTCTCCTCCACGCTGGCTCCTTCACACGCAGAACCAATCTTCACACCTTTCACACAACAGTTCTTCCTGTAACCGATGGTTCGATCAGTAGGCCACTAAGGGCTCTCACAATCAGTAGGCCAATAAGGATCTCAACAGGCCACCAACAGGGCTCTCACACAGCAGGATGCCAATCTGGCTATCTCATAACAACAGGTTCAGCAACAGGTTCAGATCAGCTATGATTGGGCAACAATCGAAGAAAGCAGCGATCTGATAAACTCTCACTGTCTCTCAACAGCGGATGGATACAGCGATCCCTTCTTTACACCACAACAGAGCCTCAAAGGGGCTTCACTCTGCATCATAAGGATACAACTCAACTCCAGGACACCAAGCGCTTCTCAATCGTCCACACAGGGATTCTCAACCGACCACACAGGGCTTTCACAACAGGATGCCAATCAAGAACTCTCACAACAGCAGGCCACAAAGGGCTCCACAGCAATTTAATAACATGAAATTGGTCGCAGATCTACTGCAGTCGGCTCTCTTTCAATCAACGCAGACTCCTCCGGCGATTTGTTCACTTCGGGTTCACAGGAGTAGCACTTTCAATCAATGCAAGCTCCTCTAGCGATTGCGTCTAATTCAGCATCCAGGAAGGTTCCTATACTCTTTCCAGGTAGGTTCAGTGTCTAATTCCTCCAGCGATGATTTGGCAACGTCTTCTCACACCTCACGCCTTCTCCTTGACGTCTCAACGACCTTCTCTTCTAGGTAACGCACATCAGGTTTACAGCACAAATCTCATTCTTAATTAACAGCAGCAAGGAAGATTCCACTCTTTCTCTTGCCCACCAACCAATAGCTTGACCCCTCAGAACCCTGGGCACTCCTGCTAGGGAGTTAAACCCAGATTGGATCTGATACCAACTTAAGAATTTGGAGAGGAGGAAGTGCAGAGCCAAAGGCTTGCACATACAAACTGGAATGGTATGAAACCAATTCAATTATTGATGAAGAAGTAGTTACACAATATATAGATGACAAACATCATAACAAACTAGATCATAGATCCAATAAAAGTGGATCCCAAACCAAACCATGCTAAATATAGAAAGTACACATCAACTCAATCCCTGTTAATATGCCTATCATTTCTACATTATTCCAACAAGGGTTACCCATAATGACTTTACATGACTTGTTTACATTATTGAATCTCCCAATAGGAACATCGGGGCATGACATGACTCAACCACTTCCCAGAATAAACATCGGGGTACAATACATAAGATATACAAGTGAATACATTCCAAACTTACAATTACATCAACACTCCCTCTTAACTAGGAAGGTATTCTCTCGACACAATTTATCAGCACGAGTCTTCTTCTCTACATCATCGAGTTCTCATGATCTTCATCTTGATCTATATCATCACTTGATCTAGGTCATCATCATTGAATCTAGATCATCACTGGATCTGGATCATCATCACTGGATCATCACTGGATCATCACTGGTCATCATCACGTGTCTTATCTCTTGATTCTTCTCGTCACAGGACGTTCTACAGAGCCAGCCCTTTTTCATGATGGTTGTAGGCCTAGCCTCCAAGTAGGTCTTCTTCTTCTTCAGCACTTATATCTTACCATGGGAGGAACACATCCTATCAACCATGTAAGAAAGGCACAACACTTATATCTTACCATGGGAGGAACACATCCTATCAACCATGTAAGAAAGACAAAACACTTATATCTTACCATGGGAGGAACACATCCTATCAACCATGTAAAAAAGGCTTAGCACTTACATCTTATCATGGGAGGAACACATTCTATCCACCATGTAAGAAAGGCACAACACTTATATCTTACCATGGGAGGAACACATCCTATCAACCATGTAAGAAAGGATCAACACTTACATATTACCATGGGAGGAACACATCCTATCAACCATGTAAGAAAGGCTCTCAACCCTAGGATGAGTGTTCATCCCATACTGAACCAAATTCCTGGTAATGGGCCAGGTTCCTCCATTCTCTCAGAGAATGGCCTATAGCACTTAGATCTAATCATGTGGGAGCCAATCCCACATTCATATCAGAGTGGCTCAGCACTCACATATGACCATGGAAGGAACCAATCCTCTCACCATGACAGAATGGATCAGCCCTTACATCTGACCATGGAAGGAACCAATCCTCTCACCATGTCAGAATGGCTCACAAACTCATCACTTCCCCTTGGAGGGAACCTCAATCTTGAGAACACCAAGCTTCTCCCTGAAGTATTCAAACTTCACCCTCACCAATGGCTTAGTCAACACATCAGCTATATGTTCATCTGTAGCAATATACTAGAGCTTTACTTCTCCTCTCTGCATCATATCCCTGATATAGTGATATTTTATCTCGATATGCTTCGAATTGTCATGGAACACCAGGTTCTCAGACAACTTCACACAACTCTAGTTGTCGCAATATATACAAGTAGCATCCAACTAGAGATCAAATAAATCAGACAGTAGCTTCCTTAGCCATACTGCCTCACAACTAGCTGAACAAGCTGAGACATACTCTGCTTCAGCTGTACTCAGTGCCACGCAAGGTTGTTTCCTACTAAACCAAGAGATCACACCTGATCCCATACTGAAGCAGCACCCTGAAGTGCTCTTTCTATCGATGGCACTACCTACCCAATCTGAAACAACATAAACTTCCAGGTTAATCTTCTGATCAGCCTTATACTTGAGCCCATAATCAACTGTACCCTTTAGGTACCTCAAAATATGCTTTGCAGCAATCAAGTGAACATGTCTCGGATTTGTCAAGAACTGGCTCAAGGTGTTCACAACAAAGCAAATATCTGGTCTCGTATTCATCAGGTACATCAAGGGCCTAATCATCTGATGATACATCATGGCATCAATAGATCTAGATGAAGCATCACTGAATAGCTTTAGGTTCGATGCCATAGGTGTGTTCATGGACTTGCAATCCATCATCTCGAATCTCTTTAGGATCTCTACTGCATACTTCCCTTGTCCAAGGGAGATTCCATCCGCATTTTACCACACCTCAATGTTTAGAAAATATTTCATCATACCCAAGTATTTCATTTAAAACTTGGCAGCAAGCTTCCTCTTCGTATCATCATTCAACCCATCCATACCTGTTACAAACAGATCATCTACATACAGTAGGAGTATCACTGGGTTACCATCTTTAACCTTGTAGTAAAGGTTTGAATCTGCTTTAATTTTGGTACAGCCAAAACTAGATAGAAAGCTATCAATTCTTCCATACCATGTCTTGGGTTCCTGTTTCAAACTGTATAGGGATTTCTTCAATTTACACACATGATTCCCCCTATCATGTGTCTCAAAACCGAGTGGTTTCCCCACATACACTTCCTCTTCCACTACACCATTCAATAAAGCAGTCTTAACATCCATCTGGTGTATCTTCCATTTCATCACTGTAGCTAGAGAAAGTACTGATCTGATGGAAGTGTATCTGGCTACAGGTGCAATTGTTTCTTCATAATCTATTCCTTCTTTCTGGTAGAAGCCACGAGCCACAAATCTTTCTTTATATTTCTCTATGCTGCCATCTGCAGCATGCTTGATCTTGTAGATCCATTTGGAAGTTACAACAGACTTCCCTTTTGGTCTTGGGACAATATGCCAGACATCATTCTTCATGATCAAATGATACTCTTCGATCATAGCATCCTTCCATTCTTTCCTTTCTTCCACTTCTTCATAGTTGGAAGGTTCTTTATCGATGAAGTCACATAATAAGGCTACATAACTGGAGCAGGACTTGGGTCTTTTCCTTTCTCTGTGATTTTCTTCTAGAGCCCCATATCTTTCTGCACCTTGTATAGCTTCTCGTACCCAAGCAATTTTTCTCTTGTGAGGATTATTCTCCTAAGGTGGATCTACAGGTTCTTGAGGTTCTTCTATTTCTCGATCTTCTTCTTGAATTTCTTCGTTCATGGTTGTGTCATGATTATGGGTACTTCTGTTTCTTCAGGTTCTTTAGCAGGTCTCTTTCTGGATTTGTTGTAAGTTGAGTCTTCGTCAAATATTACATCCCTACTGATGTTGATATTCTTGAATCCTGGGAAGTATATTCTGTAAGCCTTCAAGCTTTGAGAGTATCCCACAAATATACCCTTCCTTCCTGAAGGATCTAACTTTTTCCTCTTTTCTTTTGGAATGTGTATGTACACTGGACAACCGAATATTCTGAGATGGATGACTTCTGGTTTCTTGCCAAAAAAGACTTCTTCAGGTGTCTTGTTCTCTAGTACTCTGTGTGGAATATGATTCTGTACATACACCGTTGTTCTGGAAGCTTCTTCCCATAGATGCATGGGAAGATCTTGATCATGAAGCATGGCCCTTGCAGCTTCCATGATCATTCTATTCTTTCTCTCCGCAACCCCATTTTGTTGTGGATTATATGGAGTGGTTAACTCCCTCTTAATCCCTGAATCTTTGCTTAATTCTTTGAATTCATTTGATGTGAATTTTCCACCATTATATGATCGAAAAATATTGATCTTCTTTTCTGTGTGGTTTTCGATCAAGGCTTTGAATTCCTTGAACTTGCTGAATACTTCATCTTTGTTCTTCATAAAGTATATCCATGTCTTCCTAGAAAAATCATCAATAAAAGAAACATAGTATACATACCCACTTAATGAACTGGATGACATTAGACCGCATACATCGGAGTGGATGGTTTCCAGGATTCCTTTTGCCTTGGTCTTGCTACTTGGAAATTTCTTCTTTGTGTTCTTTCCTTTTGCACATCCTTTGCAGACACCATCATGTTTTGTCTGCATTTCTGGAAGACCTTTAACAACTTTGCTTCCAAGTGGTAGTGCCCTCTAATGCACATGTGCAAGACTTCTATGCCAAAGTTCATTTGGTTCTACTGAGTCATGAACCAAAGCTTGTTTTGGTTAGCCCTTCAATTTGTATAGACCTCCTTCTTGTTCCCCAATCACTACTGCATCCTCAATAATATTTCCCTTTCACCACACAAGAACTTGGCCATCTATAAATGCAACCCTCATGCCTTTTCCATCTAATGCAGATATGGAGAGGAGGTTCTTCTTTAGTCCTGGTACAAATAGGACATCCTTGATTTTCATAGACTTCCCCAAGTCTAGCTTGTAGGAGGAGTCACCACTACCTTTTATTGGATATTGGTAGTCATCCCCCAGTTTCACCTTGTGGGGTGATTCATGTTCTGATAGTTTCACAAAGGATTCTTTAAATCCTGTCATATGTTTGGAAGCACCACTGTCTATAATCCAACCATTGCTTCCATGTGAGATAGTTCCCATAAGAGCAGAGATCAGAACATATTCTTCATCACTTGAAGAAGCATCACTTTCTTGTTTGTCTCTTTTCTTAGGAGGTTCATCATCCTCTGTAGTGTGAGCATGATGTCTTCTTTTGTTTCCCTTCTTCTTGTGAGAGCCATTTTTTTCTTAGGACAATTTCTAGCATAGTGTCCTATTTCATCACATGTATAACATATGAATTTAGGTAGCTTCTTGTTAGAACTTTTAGGATGAGGGTGCTTACCTTTGTGATGGTCTGTTCACTTGGATTGTACTATGAGAGTTTGATCTTCACTTTCCATCTTTTCTTCTTGAGCTACTATTCAAGCTTCTTCTTGAGAGCATTATTCCCATAGTATGTTGAACTTCTTCCTGGCACAGATCCCTTGAATGAAAGAGTCCCATGACCTAGGGAGACCATTCAAAGTGGACATTACAATTTTTGTATTCTCTACTTCTTCATCCACCGCTTCAAGTTGTTCCTTGATCTGAGATACCCTTGTAAAGTAATATTGGATGGTTTCCGCATTCTAGATCTTTACATTCTTCAATTGGTTTCTCAGATTCATCTTTCGATTTATGTTCTTTCTTTCAAATAGTTTGGTCATGGCATCAAACATAGATTTAGGTGTCTTTAGGGAGGACACCTTGTTGTAATCTCACAGATCACATAAGGTTACCAATAATACATATAGAAATATACAGAATATACGCAGATGCAAGAGACAAGAACAGATAGGATAAACAGATTATATTATTCTCAATAGATCATACAAAGCCAAGAACTGAACGTCGTTCTTGTGTGGCTCAACAGCCTAATATACAGGTTACAAACAGTTATAATCATAACTACCTGTCGGTTCACCGAACCGACACGACTATTAGTTAACAGACTAACCACTGTGTTTACTCAGCCGACCGACGTAGTCGGTCTCTCGACATAGTCGGCTGATCGACTAAGTCGGTCTTCATTCAAGTTGACTTATGTCGACTTGCTCCTTCTACATCTCCCCCACAAACAAAACATTTCTTCGTCCCGAAGAAAGAGGGAGGTAAAAAAATAGACTTAGAAGTACAAAAAATAGATTTGCAAAAGGAGACTGCTACGGAGGTGGGCTGTGCAAGCGAATAGTTGGTCTTTTCTGTACACAGACTTCGACTATTGCTAGTGCTGTGATGGCAAGCTGATGTTGAAAGTCTGTCCATGTCTGCAAAGCTTTCTGAATGTCGATGGTCAGAGTAGTAAGATTTGAGAGTACCGACATCTTCTCTGCCATTGTCATTTCTGCAATATTTTCCATGGTGGGGCCCAACAGCTGATTGTGTTCTTCCGCAGTATCAAGGAGTCTCTTCATCTGCGAACAGATGTTGTCGACTTTCTCCAAGTTAGGAAGGGCTTTCTGAACCCACTG
>LPNX010555916.1:311202-325415 GCA_001517045.1 Pseudotsuga menziesii | reverse complement strand
CGACAGGTCCTGGGGTAATAGTCTGTACAAGAGACCTGCATTTGTCGAGGAACTCGACTTCTTCTGTCTCCTTATCCTTGAGCTGTTTCCTTAGTCGGGTCACCCTCCTCTTTGACTCTTTTGCTAGGGTGTTGAGTAAGTGGCCGACCTCTGAGTCGGTCAACGAGCTTACATCCCGTAAGCTAATCTTTAGCTGAGTGGGTTTAGGAAGAGGTTCTGTTGTCTCCTTTGCTTGCTCTGTTGTTTTGTCGGGAGGACCTGCAGAAGTGGAAGGTGAATCAGAGGCCGAAGGGGTTTGTGTCGGAGGGGTAGGTTCAGTGGTCGGGGGTTTTTGTGTTTGGGGGGGTGGTATGTCCACCTCCGGCTGTGATGATGATGATGGTCTCGGTGGTGAATTAAGCGGTGGTGGAGGTGGTGGAGATGATGGTGGTGGGGGTGGGGAGGGAGGGTTTCCTGATCCTGGTGGTGATGGAGAATGGTGGGGGGAACTTTGGTCGGAAGACATAATGTCTTCTTCCAGTCGGTAGTCAGTGAAGGTCTGTTCAATTCCTGATACATCTCCACCGTCATGGGTCCTTGTAAATACTGTTGTTTGCTGGGCGTATATCTTGCTGCTGGATTTCAGGGGTGTTGTTGTCTTTATTGTTTGGGCTGACTGGAATATTGTAGGTAGCGTTTGAAAGAAGGCTTTCTTGTCTCTTGCATCTGCGTATATTCTGTATATTTCTATATGTATTATTGGTAACCTTATGTGATCTGTGAGATTACAACATTGGTTCCGTTGCCGGTACCTGAACCCGGGTCTCTCGGGTGAGAACCGAGTATCCTAACCAACTAGACTACAACGGATAGGATAAACAGATTATATTATTCTCAATAGATCATACAAAGCCAAGAACTGAACGTCGTTCTTGTGTGGCTCAACAGCCTAATATACAGGTTACAAACAGTTATAATCATAACTACCTGTCGGTTCACCGAACCGACACGACTATTAGTTAACAGACTAACCACTGTGTTTACTCAGCCGACCGACGTAGTCGGTCTCTCGACTTAGTCGGCTGATCGACTAAGTCGGTCTTCGTTCAAGTCGACTTATGTCGACTTGCTCCTTCTACACACCTGTGGTATGAGATGATCCTTGATTGAATCATCAATAATTCTCTTATCCATGGCCAATTTCTTCTTGTGTAAGGCCTTAGCCTCATCTCCCTCTGGAACTAGAACCTCCTCATTGATGTAGGAGTCCAACTCATATTCTTCCAGGACCAGGGAGATCCTATACTTCCAGGCTCAGAAGTTATCATCTCCCTCAATATTTTCATCAAGCTTGGTATGATGAGACATCTTAACTGAGAACCTCAAATGGAAATACAAAATATTTAAATCTTACAAGGTTAAGATGTCGGATCTGGATCTGGAGATGAATTTCTGTAGAGTTGGTTCAGGAGCATATTAGGGTTTGAATTTTTTGAAGTTCTGTTCAACCAAAATCTTTGATCTTGATCTCTAAACTTCAATTTTGAGGAGGAGATCAATCCAGGCCTAGGCTCACTCAAAAATTCCACTTCTATGAAAAGCCCTAATTTTTGGCAGTAGTGTCGGGTCAAAAACTGAAAATGCTCAGAATCAGATTCTGCTTCGACATAAAGATGTGCCCTGGAGAGGAGAGTCAGCCCAACCTTCTTTTCCTGAAAATATGTGGAGAGAGATCCAAAAATTAGGAAGCCCTAGTTTTTGTAGATGCATAGTGTCTTCTTCTTAGGTTAGCTCTGATAGCATGTTAGATTTTTATCATTCAAGCTAGCATTATCTTAGGATCTTTAACTAAGAGAATAACAAGCACAACAATCAAACATAAGACACAATGAACACAAAGTTTTTCCTTAGGGAAACCATAAAGGAGAAAACCCTGCAACTTCCTCAGAGATAGGATCAACACCAAAAGAAAAACCCCAAAACAGTAAGATGATCTCTCGACAGCAGTAGTCTCTCTCTCTCTTGTCCCAACAACTTCTTCTCTCTCTCAGTTATGTGCTACAAATGAGTGTGAGTGAATGTGTGTTAAATAGAGAGGCTCACTCTCTATTTATACTAATTCCCGACTTGACAATAACTCACTAGGGCGGACTTCTCTAGGAGAGTCTAATAACCCTAGGGCCCCACAACTGCGGGGACTTTAACCCTTGATCAATAGGAGGGTTACCCACAATGACTTTACATGACTTGTTTACATTATTGAATCTCCTAATAGGAACATCGAGGCATGCCATGACTCAACCACTTCCCGGTATAAACATCGAGGTACAATACATAAGATATACAAGTGAATACATTCCGAAGTTACAATTACATCAACACTTAGCCCCAACGATTTGGATTCTTTGCACATTGCTATGTCTGACTCTCTTTTCTTTTTTTATCTTTCTTTTTTCCATCCGGGTCTTTGAGATATTCAAATGTTATTCCAAGAAACTTCATAGTTTTTGACTTAATGATCTCCTTTTCCAGAAGGGAAACCTATTGGGGGGGAATATTTTCAGGTAATTTAGGAGAGAACACCACTTCCAATCCTTCCAAGTCTAGATCCCCTAGTTCCATTTCCTGTCCTTCATTTTTAGTAAGTGTGTTCTTGTTCTTGTTTGTCTCCTTTGTACTTTCATGGGTTTTTTCCTTCAAAATTGGTTGTATCTCTAGATCTTGGTGTTCTTCAATCTGTCCTTCCTTTTGGGTATAACTCAAATTTTCTTCTTGTAAGGTCTCAAACCTATTATGAGTTTGAACTTTCTTGTGGATCTCAGGTCCCGTAGCTTTCTTGTCATATCTTTTCTTGTTAGTAAATTTGATGAAACCTTCTGCATATTGATTTTCTTGATCTTTATTACCTCCTGGTTTCTTATTTTGTGGACAGTCTCTGAACAGATGTCCATGCTCATGGCGCCATCTACATCTGAAGGGAATCTGTTCGTATTCTATCAGTTGGAACAATTATTCATCATCCCATGACAACTCTATTCCATCAGGGAGATCCTAAGATATATCCAAGTAGATGCATATCCTAGCATAAAAGGTGTAGTGCATCTTTTTAGTTTGCTCTGAGAATTTTACAAAGTTTCTTAGCGTGTTTCCAATATCTGTGAGTATTTCTTCTTTCCAGTATTCCATTGGTAGGGAATACATTCTAATCCACACCAAGGATATCATTAAGCTTTCTTTATCCAGATTGAACCATACTTTCCATGGTCTAAGGAAGGGGCCTGCATAATTAAAGAAATATGGCTCGTTATCAAAAATTCTATTTCTGTTCGCTTCATTAAAGAAAATGATCGTAAAGAAACCTTTTTCCCCCAATTGAAGGTCATAATTCCCTTGAGGTTTCCAGGTTGTTTTTATCCACCAGACCAGGGTATTCTCTACGGGCCATATCCCAAGAAATTTGTCGATGATTCCATGTTCTTTCATGTATTGAATATCCTCCCTTACCCATGCTGAGCATATCTACAACTTTGACACTATTTTTGATTTTGGGACATAGTGCCCTGGTTTCCTATATTCACCCTTCTTACTTCCTTCTTTAATGGTCCCACTCATTCCTTCTCCTCCCTTCCCCGAGTGGATATTTGATGCTTGCAACTTCTCTTTTCCTTTCTCTATCTCCATTTCCGAGCTATGGAAAGGAGGCGGTTCCCCACCATCTGCATGATCGCTCATCCCAAATCCCTTCCCCCAAGATGGAGGTACAGGTTCCAGACACTTCGAAGGATACTCATCCCTGCAACTTAGATAACCGTGATGCCTCCCACCTCTTGCACATTTCAAAAATATCATAAACATAGCTTCGTATTAGTACATGATATTAATTTTAAAAATTGGAATAAAATTAAAAAATAAATTAATTAATATATAAAAAATACATTGGTAACGATATTTTTAACTTTTATGTCTATATAAAATATTATACATAGCTTTAATGATACATGAAAACTAAAAGTATTATTTTATAAATGCATCATATATAAATTATTAAAAAATGATTTTAAACAAGTTCATAACCACAATCATTATATAATTATGTTATAATTTTTTGTTTTTTGTTTTTATTACATCAATATTATAACATTTGACATTTGTGTTGGTATAAATTTACAATAATAAATGGAAATTGAGAAAATGATCAAATAATGAAAACCACTACTAAGCAAATCCAAACATTTGCAATTACTAGCTTACAATGGATTACAGATTATACACTTGCTGAGAAATAATTTTCGTAAATGAGAACCCTTTCATTTATATCATAAATGAAAGGAATGTTTTTTCAGAAGAAAAAATCATGTCCTTGATATTCAAGAAGAATCAAAGGGCATTTTACATACCGTTGTGTGGCCAAAACAGGCATTAGCAATACATGTGCTACCAAACCCAACAAAGAGCACTAAGAGATATACTGACCTATAATCAGTGTTCCTCATGGAAGAGAGAGAACAAGAAGGTACTCTATGACATCCTGACATATTTCCAGAGAGCACAAAAGGTGAACAGAGGGCACCTCCAAGGAGGTCCATGATACATATCATCCATAGTCAGATCAGAAAAAAAAAAACAGTGCCCAAAAACTAGAGGGAGCCCAGCTTTCGCACTAGCTTAAAAGAGCTGAAATTTACCAAACTCGATGACAGATTCATCATAAAACTTAGAAATATAATAGAGGCCAGGGGCCAAAATCAGGGCCTCCTTAGAGAGGCCATCTGCACATTGGTTGTGCTCTCTATAAATATGTTGCATGTCTAATCTGAGAAAGAGTGGCATCATATGCCTAATGGATGCGCACCCGTAGTCTAAAGAAAGACATGATAGGGATGCCTTTCCCAATGCCCAGTTGATGATGACAGAAGAATCTCCAAGGATTTGTAAAGTCGGGAGCCCCAGAGACAAAGCCCAGTGTATAAGAGCCCACATGGCTAATAATTCTTCCCAAGTGTTTGTACTCCCTCCGCAGCCCAGCTTGATGTGGAAGTAGTGATTACCATTGATTGCAAGATAAATCCTATCCCCACCAATTCCTTCAGCAACATCTCCATCAAAAAAACCCACAGGGTAGATCGGTGAAGGGGCAGGACCTATGATCCATATTTTCTTCCTTTTTTCTGGAAATAGGGAAGCTCTGAAAGAATCAACCGATCTTGCTAGTAAGTGAGGCCAAAGAAATTTTTGAGCCTTCAAAAATGCCTTTGTTCCGAGCAATCCAGACACACCAGAAAGTAAAATAAGGAATGTAGTAGGTAGAGGGATTGTGTTTCATCCAGAAGTTGAGGTACTCAACCAGAGATCCAGAAGAGGTTGGTAGAGTAAAGTGATAAATATATTTTAATACATTAAAAAAAGTAATAATAAAGCCACTCCACAAACATATGCTCGACAGTTTCTTCCTCTGCGTGACATAACCAGCAACAGCTCGGACCCAACCAACGTTTGTTTACCAGATCATCCCAGGTTAAGATTTTGTTTATCAATAAGAGCCAAGTAAAACATTTGATCTTCAGAGGGATGTTAAGGTTCCATATATCACAGAAAATATGATCCCATGAGGTGGTAGAATGATGAGCAACGATCTGATCATAGACCAAGGATGCCGTAACATTTCCATTTTTTTATTGAAGGACCAGAGGAGGGATTCGGCCTTATCAGACAAACGGATCTTTCCCTACTATAGGCTAGAGATATATGAGTTCCATTCAATTTTCCAATCACCCCCCAGCTCGAGGTCATCAACTGACAGCCAATAATCCTACGCGTCGATCAGCGGATTTCTAGCATGTTGAAGAGTAGTAATCCCATAGTCACAAAGGTAAGCTCTTGAATCCGTCGAAAAAAATTGGATTTCATTAATGCTAGCAATAGGGTCTGAACCAATGTGTACATCCCATCCATCACCCACCTTCCAATACAAACATCTGCCCAGCCATGATATGGTTTTTAAAAAAGCATTCCATATAATGGAGGTGCCTCTAGAGCCAAATTTTTTGTTTCTCAGCCATGCCGCCAGTGTCTGATGCTTTAAGTATTTGGTCGAAATGACCTGATGCCATATGCCTGTACCCTTCAGGACCCACCAAATACTTCTCAGTCTTAAAGAGATGCTGAACCAGTGGAGATTTTAATGCCCCATCCCCTAGAATCTAAATGCTTTTCCAGGGTCTACCAATCCACAAGATGAAAATGAAATTTTTTTTTCCTGGATCCCCATAGGAAGGAAAAGATCAATTGCCTCATATTATTAAGGATAGATACAGGAATTGGGGAAAGTGCAAACCAATAGATGGGTAGGCTAGTGAGAACCGCACGAATAAGGTTCAACTTGTCTCCCAGTGACATGAACTTGAGTGACCAATGATCAATTATTTTTTCAAACCTTTTCAAGAGCCACAACTAGTCCTTCACTTCATATCCCAGAGGCTCAATGAAGTATCCCAGATACTTAAAGCCCTCATGCAGAGGCTTCACACAGTAGGGAAGAATGTGTTGGATGTTATTGAACACCACATATCCATCTCACTAAATAAAAACCCATACTTGTCAATGCTAATACACATGCCAGAATCATGACAGAAGGTCTCCAAAATGACATCGAAGGAAACCCAGTCTTCAAAGGTTCAAAGACCAAATAACACAACATCATCCATGAAAAGTAAGTGGGTGATGGTGAGAGAGGCAGATATTTTGATTCCCTTTATCCTACCACATCGTTTGGCATCATTGATGAGTAAACTGAGACCCTCTATGACCAGGATAAAGAGTAGGGGAGAAAGGGGGTATCCTTGACAAATGCCTCTTGAAGGAGTGAAAAAACCTGAGGGAGATCCATTGATGAGTACAACAAAGCTAGCAAATGTGATGTAGCCCATAATCTAGTTCACCCCCTTTAAAGGGATACCAATCTGCAGAAGAATAAGTCTCAAATATGTCCAGTTGACCTGGTCAAAAGATTTGACCAGATCCAGCTTGAGTACAAGGGAACATCTCTTTTTGGTCTTGATAGAATGCAGGGCTTCTTATGTAATCCCCACAGGCTCCATAATTTGCCTATTCATAAGGAAACCAAACTGTTCAGGTGAAATGTGCTTATCTAAGGAAGGTTTTAGCCTAAGAGCAATGAATTTTGAGATAAGCTTGTAGGCTAAATTACATAAAGAGATGGGTCTGAAGTATGCAAAGGAAGAGGGTTTTTCTAACTTGGGTATTAAATTGAGGAAAGTAGCATTCAGAGAGGGTGCAACCAATCCAAAAACCCTAGTTTGTTCAATAGCAACCAAGAAGTCATCCTTTACTGAGTCAAAAAAACTTAAGTAGAAATCCACTGGCTAGCAATCTGGGCCGGGGCTTTTATCCTACTTGAAGTTTTTCAAAGCACCTTCAATCTCACGTAGAGTGGTTTTGGAATCAAAACAATAATCCTCTTCATGATATAAATAAGCATGGAAGAGTTGTACTACTTTTAACTGGTCAACAATATTAATCTGATTATCATCTTTAAAGATACCAGAGAAATGTTTAACCCCGAGGTCTTTTAACTGTTCATCACTTTCAATCCAAGACAAGTCTGTATTCTGAAGGGCCCAAATGGAGTTGTTGTTTCTGTGGACAGAGGTAACAGAGTGGAAGAATTTAGTATTAGCGTCCCCCAAGGTATCCCACTAAACCCTGCTCTTCAATTGCCAAGTAAGAAGCTCGTGGGCTAGGATGGACTTCTTTCAGTCCCGGAGAGACCACAGAATGGTATGATTTTCCAGAGACAGAATGCCTGTGGGATGAGCTTCCAGAAGATCCTTAATACTAGAATGTACCTCCAAGCATTCCTGAGTATGCATCAATGCTTTTTCCTTCATCCAGACTTTGGCCTTCCCTTTTAAAACCCGGAGTTTGTGAGCCAAAGAATGCATACTATCTTGTGAGGATGATGAAGGTAATGAGGACTAGACCTCCCCAACCCAATCAGTGAACCCCTCTTCCAATAGCCAAGTCCTATTAAATTTTTAAGGGGTAGGGACCAGTAACCAACACATTCCATTCTAGAAAGATGGGGTAATGACCAAAAATATCAACGATAGATGACCAAACTATGTATCGCTATAAGAGGGGCACAAGAGAGGCCATGATTAAGAATCGGTCAAGCCTTTTGCTAATCCCATCATCCCCTGCCCTACCATTTTTCCACGTCAGGCCAGCACATGGAGGGGTCAGGTCTATCAGGTTATTGACAAATAGGAAATTTTTTAAGAAGGGCGCAAGATTTTTGGAATATAATCCGTCAGGATTATACGTTAGTGTAAATAATAGGAAGATGAAAAGACTCTCAGATGTGTAATCCCAAGAGTCATTGTAATGTTTAAATAAATGTTTTGGCTATGAAATGAATTGAATCGGGAGTTATACCTAACAGTGGTATTAGAGCTGCCTGCCATAACTCCTGGCTGCATTTCAGTCCTGGCATTCTGCCTGCCAGACCTTCGTTCTACCAAATTCGTTTCTCCTGCTAGTCTGCTCATTCATCTGCCCGTTCCTCAGTCTGCTTTGCTTGGAGTTGAATATTCTTCTGTTGGCGTTACTCCTCCTTCTACGTGGGTTTATTCTCTGCTAGAATGTTTGAGACCTGCCTAACCCTAATTTTTTGCGGGTTGCCTCTTCATTCCTCATGATCTGTCTACTTTTTGGGGTTGCGTTGAAGTTGTACCAACAGGAACTTAAGCCTGAAGCTGCTTGTCTCATCTTACTGCTTCATCTGTTCCCACACCATCCGATCCCATATGTATGGTTGCTTTTATTTTCTTAAATTCCATCTCATACTGTGATTTTTGTTCGATTGTTGAGAGTGTTTTTTCAGCACACCCTTTTTAGGGTTTCGTGTTGAGGAGTGAGAGAGAGACAATGTCGTCTCCAAATTCCAATGCCAATTTGAGTTTGAGGAAGCCCATCTTTACCTAAGCCTGTAAGTGGTCTCACAGAGAGCCACGACCTTATAGCTTGATCTCTCATTGTTCCAATACTGGCTTCCCTCTCAACGACTATGTGACAGTCATCACCTGATTGTTGTGAGATCGTGTAAGCTTGTGGAGTATGACCTACAAGAGAATGAACATGTTGCGTTAAGTGTTGAGGTGGTGCGACCGAATTTGTTCAAAATTTGTGAGTCCTATCTAAATTTGACTCCTCCATTTGGAGCTGAGAGCATATTTAAAGTTGCTACGACCTGCCAAGAAAATTGCTGATAAATTGTTGAATACTGAGATTATGTAGCTGCGACTTGTCATCTCTGCTGAGATTCGGTTGAGGAGTGAAGCTGTGCATTGAGTGGAGAAGCACAGTGATTGAAGACTGCGTTGAGCTGACTGCATGAAGCCTTGTTGAAGACTCAAACTCCTACTCAATCACATGGAGATAGATAATGCATTTTTTCTAGTTGGGAATAAAAAAACCCTAATCTCTAACCTAGCTATTTACGTGGAAGTTTAATTGGAAAGTTTGTGAATGTATTGAAACTTTGATTTCACTCCTAAGAGCTGAAAAGATATAGATGTAAAGGCTCGTGAATTTGAATGCTATCTATGATATATTGGAACTATGAGCTGCGTATGATACGGCTGATGTATGAGCCCATGATTTTAATAAGCCGTGGCCACTGTATATTTTTATATGCTGTGGAGCTGTGAGTTTGCGTCCAATTATTTGTTGAGTCTATCCATTTGTGGCTGCGATTTTTTGAAGAGATGTGACCTCTTTGTTAAGGAGTGAAGGCGGATAGAAGGATGAATACATACATGTCTTCATTCACATGAAGGTTGAATTCATCCAGCTACTGCTAATCACTTGATTTTGCAGAAGTATATAGTTTGGTGCCTGTTTTTGCATAGACTATAATTTGTGCAGTTATATCCTTTGCACTAATATATTAGCTTCTGGTGCCTCCACGCATAACATATTCTATAGAGTATATATCGTATAAAAAGAATGCTGATGTGTATTTGAAGCTCGTGACTGATATATTTTGTGTATTAAAGAAGCATGTGTATGCTATAAACTTGCATTGTATTCACCTTGGCAGAGACTGTAGACCTGCAAGGTTATTGTTTTTCTATTATCTCATTCTTGTAAATTACACTAGCAGTTGCAGAAGATGCAATGTATAGCATCTGGAGTTGGTGCCACTCTCTCTGGCAAAAATCATCCCAAAGGAGAAATCAGCATTAGAGGAAGAGGAAGAAGAAACTTTAGAGGAAGAGGAGGCAGAAACAATTCCAGCAAAAGATCAAATTTGCAGTGCAAGCGTTGTGGAAAGACTGGACACACATTAGATCAATGTTGGGCTTCGTGGGACTCCATCAAAGACAGACATAACCAGAAGAAAGATGACAATAAAAACCAAGATGCTAGTAAATCTTCTGATTCTGCTCATTGTATTGTTGCACATTGTAATCTTGGTATTAATGAAATGACTTCACTTTCATCTTACACAGAATGTTGGCTACTTGATACTGGTGCAACATCACACATGACTTTCAGAAAAGACTGTTTTGAAGAACTTAATGAAACAATAAATGGCATAGTGTACTTTGCAGATAAGTCAAGTCTTAAACCAAAGGGAATGGGCACCATTCGATTGAAGATGCCTGGATTCCCTAATTTCTTGTTGAAGAATGTTCTTTATCTTCCAGAGTTGTAGAGAAGCCTGCTGTCCTTGGTGGAGATACGACAGCAAGGCCATTCCATCCACATGTTTGATGGAATCATGGAAATAAGAAAGTCCTCTAACAACCAAGTCATCATGACTGGATACGAAGATGGGAAGCTGCTGAAGTTAAAGGGTTCATCTGCAAGAGTTCAGAACTATGCCTACCTCTCTCAGCATGGAGAAGGTAATTTGTCATCAAGTTTATTGTGGCATGCAAGATTTGGTCATTTGAATTATAACAGTCTTCGTTTGTTGAGAAAGAATGGTGTATTTGGTTTTCCCACCATTCCCAAAGAGAAGAGAAAATGTGATGCATGTATATTAGGGAAACACAGTAAGCTGCCATTCCATGAATCTAATTTCAGAGCAAGTAGGAAATTAGAATTAGTGCATTCTGATTTATGTGGCCCAATGCCAACTCCTTCTACTCATGGGAATAAGTATTTTATGACCTTTGTTGATGACTACTCAAGAATGTGCTGGATTTACTATTTAAAGACAAAAAGCAGAAGCATTTCAAACATTCAAAGACTTTCATGCATTGATAGAAAAACAAGCACAATAAAAAATTGGTACACTTTGTACTGATAATGGGAAAGAATACACTTCAAATGCTTTTGAATATTATCTTCGCCAACATGGAATTGCACATCAGACTACAGTTCCCTACAATCCTCAACAAAATGGTGTAGCAGAAAGAATGAACAGAACCATAATGAATATGGTTCGCTCTATGATGTTTTTTGAGAATGTAAACCTAATGTTTTGGGGTGATGCAGTAAAATGTGCAGCCTATTTGAGAAACAGAAGTCCCTCAAATGCTCTTGATAACAAGACTCCACATGAAATGTGGTTTGGCCATCTCCCTTCAGTTAGGCATCTCATATTTTTTGGTTCCACCTGGTATGCCTTGATTCCAAAGGAGCAAAGAAACAAGCTTGGTGCTCGAAGCAAAAAAATTATTTTCCTGGGGTACGAAGAATACTCCAAGGCATACCGTCTGTATGATGAGGTAAACAAGAAGTTTGTTATTTCCAGAGATGTCATTTTTCTTGAAACTAATAAAAATGACCAGTCCATTGAGAGACAGCTTGATCATTTGGAAAAATATCCTCATCCAAAGAAATATTCTGAAAATGAATATGAAATTCCAAACCTTGAAGGGGGGATACCTATTCTGGATCAACCTTTGGAATTTCCATATGAAGCACCAACTCCCCCGCATGAAGAAGTTCCTGCTACCTCACCTCAACAAGAGATTCAACTGGATGATGTGATTGAGAGAATTGGAAGACTCTCAATAAATGATGAAGCACCACTAGCTGATCAACCAGGACCATCACGAAAGATTCCTAAATGGGCCACAAAGACACTTGAAAGTGTCCATCCAGATGAAGTTGGAAAGACGGGAACAAGAAGTTCGAAAAGACATGAATATGGAGGAGAAGCAGATAATTCAGGTGATGACATGGATGTATCATTTGATTGTGAATTTAATTTATCTGCTAACTTTGAACCAACTTCCTTTGAAGAATCTTCTACTCGTGTTGAGTGGAAAGAAGCTATGCAGAATGAGTATGATGCACTCATGAAGAATGGAACTTGGAAGCTGGTTGACCCTCCAGTTGGAACCAAAAAAATTGGATGCAAGTGGGTGTACAAGAACAAATACAAATCAGATGCCTCACTTGACAAGCACAAAGTGAGGCTTGTAGCAAAAGGCTATGCACAGAAGGAAGGAATTGACTATGAAGAAACGTTCTCTCCTACAGCAAAATGGGCTACCATCCATACCTTACTCTCTTTAGCTGCTCAGAAAGGGTGGAAAGTTCATCAGATGGATGTGAAGACTGCTTTCTTGAATGGAGACTTGAAAGATAATGTCTTCATGTCTCAGCCAGAAGGCTTTGTTGTGAAAGGAAAATAACAAAAGGTATGCAAGCTTGTCAAATCCTTGTATGGCCTAAAACAAGCGCCTCGCGCATGGTATGAAAAGTTAATCGAGCATCTTTTGAAGTTAAATTTCGAACATTTTGATCTTAATGATGCAACACTGTTTATAAAGAAAGTTGGAAGATCTGTTGTGTATCTTGTGGTGTACGTAGATGATCTTTTGATGACAGGTAACAATGAGAGCTATATAGCATCCATAAAGAAATATTTGAAAAAGATCTTTGAAATGACAGATATGGGACATCTCCACTGTTACTTAGGAATTGAAGTCACTCAAAATCCTAAGTACATATTCCTATCTCAGAAAAAATATGTTGGAGAACTACTAAACAAATTTTGCATGATAGAATGCAACCCTATATCTACTCCAATGGAACAGAAAATGAAGCTCACATCAAGCGAAGGAAAAGAATTTGAGGATGCGACCAAGTATCGACAACTTGTAGGAAGTCTTATCTACCTTACAATAACTAGACCAGATATTTCTTATGTTGTTGGCATACTTTCAAGGTTCATGCATAAACCTTGTGAAGGACACTGGTCAGCTGCAAAAAGAGTTCTAAGATACTTGAAGGGGACTCAAGACGTTGGACTCAAGTACTCTAAAGTGGATGACTTCAAACTTATTGGGTATTCAGACTCAGATTTTGATGGTGATAAGGAGACAGGAGTATCAACTTCTGGATACACTATGAGTCTTGGATCAGTAGCTATCTCATGGAGATCACACAAACAGTCAGTTCCAGCAGATTCAACAATAGAAGCAGAATATGTGGCTGCAGCCGAAGCAACGAAAGAAATAGTATGGCTCAGGAAGATACTTGAAAATTTGCAAGAAAAACAAGAGAACTCCACTCCATTATTGATCGACAATAATTCTGCAATCAAGCTGGCTAAGAATCCCAGATTTTATGATCGAACCAAACACATCAACACAAAGTATCATTTGATTCGACATCATGTAGAGGCCAAGACAGTCCATCTTCGACATTGTTCCACAAATGATCAAGTTGCATACATCTTCACCAAAGCGCTTGGACGAGAAAAGTTTGAAAGATTCATAAACATGCTCGGACTTACTAACACCCCTTCGGATTAAGGGGGGGATTGTTGGAATATAATCCGTCAGGATTATACGTTAGTGTAAATAATAGGAAGATGAAAAGACTCTCGGATGTGTAATCCCAAGAGTCATTGTAATGTATAAATAAATGTTTTGGCTATGAAATGAATTGAATCGGGAGTTATACCTAACAAAGATGATCCAGACGAGCAGATTTCCCCCAAACCTCCCCAGCATTTAGAGTAAAGTTAAGATCGCCTGCAAGAATTAAATTTGGAATATAAAGAAGGCCTCCTGCCATGACTTGGTTCCAAAATAATTCACGACCCAAATAAGGCCCGTAACAGTTAAGAATGGAGAAGGTATCCAAAGAGCCCCTAAAATTGGCTTGAACTAGAATCCCACCTACCATCTCAAAAGCCTTACAATGCACAGTATGGGGATTCCAGCCCGTTAAGAGGCCCCAGAAAA
>LPNX010555916.1:262132-309632 GCA_001517045.1 Pseudotsuga menziesii | reverse complement strand
ACTCGGATTTGACCCTTCATTCCCCCTTTGGAGTGCTATATAAGGAACCCCTTGGATACATTGAAGAGGAGGAGTTGAAGAGCAATGAAACTATAGTCCATTGTTGCCATAGCTTGCATATACTTGAGTGTGCATCCCTTTGTCCCTTTGGAGCACTTTGTGTTCTTCCCAAGCTTGCCTTTGCTTGTGAGATTGCTATCGAGAGATGGAGGATTGAGGTGGTGGAGGCCCAAGCAGAGGACTCGGTTTCTCCAGTTTGTAGACATGCCGAAAGAGGTTGACACTTGTTTAATCTCTGATTTGATTAATAGAAATATATTTTCCCATCCAATAATGTGCATTTGAATGAATATTGAATCCATGGATATGTTTAATTGCTTATACATTGTTGATTATATATGCTAGATTAGATCTAACACCATATTATATAGCATGCTTCTCTTGTTTGTTGTTGTTGAGAACGAATTGCTAGCACAAGCGGGATTGGAAAAAGCTCAACGGGGATCTACTTCAACTGTCCGGATTAAGGTATGATTCAAGGTCCCTTAGTGTTAGATGTTTGGTTTCTCTTGCATATTGGGAAGGGATTGATTTCTCATGTCTAGTTGTCTGTTATGGTACACCCCAAGCCATATGAAGCTTCTCTCCATAACATAATTGGAGACCATACTGGGGAGGTTCCTAGTTGTTTTTTCTTTGTGGGTTTTTGGTATTCAAAGTACTTGAATTTGTTTGATTTCTCTATTTATGTGTCGGGTCTGGGGGCATGTTTTCCTAGTAGGGTCCTGAAGGGGTAAATTTTGTATTAGCTTGTTTGGTTGCCCTATTTTTCTTCCTTTTTCTTCCCGTGCGCGGGTTTAGATTTCACAGTTGTGTATACACATGGGTTTTCCTAGAACAGTCGTGTATGTATGCTGGTTTACTAAGAGCACTCGCGTATGCCTTGATTTTGAGCCTTAGTGGAAGGATTAAGTGTTGTTGGGTGAGTTTGGATGATTGTTGAGTATTCTTGGATGCTTCTAGAGTTTGTATACAACCTCTGTTTCTGACCAGAGACTCCTTTTCATTTGATCTTTTAGAAATGTTCTTGTCATTCATTTTCTACTTTTTGTTTTTGGATTAGTACATTAGGTATCTTTAACCTTTGTGCTTTGCTTGGTTGTTGTTTGTGAGTGGTTGCAGAGTCATCTTTTTGCTTTCATGTCTCATTTAATTCAAAAATACAAAAATATTTTTCTTTTTTCATAGTTATGCATTGCTTTCATTTTGCATTGGCACGGTACTTGCATTAGGTTTGCTTGGTGAATTATAGTCATATTTTCATATAGGAATGATTGCACTTACATTTGAAGGAAAAATCTTGCACTTCACATAGTAGCATACCCTCTTTTTCTTTCTACACATTGCATTTGCATTGCTTGTTAGGTGTTCATTTTACTTCTTGTTGTGTCATAACTTCATTGGTTGCACAACCATTTACCCTTTGAGTAATTTACAACCAAATAACATCAATGCTTAATAAAATGAATTACACTCTTTTCTTTTCTAGGGTGCATCAACAAGAATAGGTTTTAGGGTCTTGGAATAGTTCATTGTGAGTCAATTCTCCAATACCACTAAACAAAAAAATTAGGTGTCTTTCCAGGTGAGAGTGTGAAACCCTTGGTATAATTAGTGTTTCTCGGGATGCTGCTCTTACACGGGAGTTAAGCACGAGGAAGTGCACATGATTTGTAGGATTTTTAACATTAAGCTAGCATAACATTAGGATTTTAACCGAGAGAACAACACACACAGCAATCAAACACAAGAGACAATGAACATAGTGTTTTTCCTTGGGGAAACCATAAATGGAGAAAACCCCGCAACTTCCTCAAAGATAGAATCAACACCAAAAGTGAAACCCAAAAATAGTAAGATGATCTCCAAATAGCAGTAACCTCTTTCTTCCTTTCCCCAGTGTCTTTCTCTTCCTCAGTTATGTGCTACAACTGAGTGTGAGTGAGTGTGTGTTAAATAGAGAGGATAGCTCTCTATTTATACTAATTCCTGACTTGACTAAACACAACTAGGGCCAACTTCACTAGGTGAGTCTAATAACCCTATTGCCCCATAACTAAGGGGACTTTAACCCTTAGACAATAGGAGGGTTACCCATCTTGACTTGACATGACTTGTTTACATTATAGAAACTTCCGATAGGAACCTCGGGGCATGACATGACTCAAGTACATTACAAATACATCCTAGAATAAACATCGGGTTACAATACATAAGAAATACAAGTGAATACATTCCGAAGTTACAATTACATCAACACTCCCTCTTAACTAGGAAGGTATTCTCTCGACACAATTTATCAGCATAATTATTTTTCTCTGTATCATTTGGATCATCATTGAGTCCTCATCATCTTCACCTTCAAGTCATCTCTAACTTCAATTCATCTTCATCTTCAAGTCATCTTCATTTGGATCTGGATCATCACTCGATCTGCATCATCATCACTGGATATGGATCATCCCTCGATCTGGATCATCTTTGGAGCATCATGACTGGATCTGGATCATCCCTTGATCTAGATCATCTCTACTGGATCATCATCACTGGATCATCATGGGTGCTATCTCATGATTATTCTCATCATAGGAAGTTCTATAGAGTCAGCCCTTTTTCATGCTGGTTGTAGGCCTAGCCTCCATGTAGGTCTTCTTCCAGCACTTATATCTGACCCTAAGTCAAAATGGCCTACCCAACACTTACATCTGATCATGTAGGAACCAATCCTATAATCATATCAGAAAGGCACGCCCAACACTCGCATATGACCATGTGGGAACACCTCCCACAACCCTCTCAGAAAGGCCCAACACTCACATCCGTCAACCAATGTCGAAAAGGCTCATCACTTACACTCAACCATGTGAGGAACCAATCCTCCATTCCGAAAGGCTCTACACTTACATCTGAAAACCAATGTCAGAAAGGCTTAGCACTTATATTCAACCATGCAAGGAACCAATCCTTCATGCCAAAAGGGCTCTGCACTTACATCTAACAATCAATGTCAGAAGGGCTCTGCACTCACATTTGATCATATAGGAACCAATCATATAGTCACATCAGAATGGCCATTAGTCCCAGGATGAGGTTTCCTAGTAACTGACTAGGTGCCTCCATTCCAAGAATGGCATTTAGTGCTTACTTCTGATCATGTACGAACCAATCCTATAGTGACATTAGAATGGCTCAGCACTCACCTCTGACATGGAAGGAACCAATCCTCTCACCATTACAGAATGGATCGGCCCTTACATCTGACCATGGAAGGAACCAATCCTCTCACCATGTCAGAATGGTTCTAGGTCTCATCATATCCCCTTGGAGGGAACCTCGATCTGGAGAACACCAAGATTCTCCCTAAAGTACTCGAACTTCACCCTAGCCAATGGATTTGTCAACACATAAGCTATATGTTCGTCCGTCACAACATACTAGAGCTTCACTGCTCCTCTCTGCACCATATCCCTGATATAGTGATACTTGATCTCAATATGCTTCGAATTGTCATGGAACACTGGATTCTCTGAAAACTTCATGCAACTCTGGTTGTCACAATGTATACAAGTAGCGTCCATCTGGAGATCAAATAAATCAGATAGTAGCTTCCTCAGCCATACTACCTCACAACTACCTGAACAAGCTGCGACATACTCTACTTCAGCTATACTCAATGCCACACATGATTGCTTCCTGCTAAACCAAGAGATCACACCTGATCCCATACTGAAGAAACACCCTGAAGTGCTCTTCCTATCGATGGACCTGCCTACCCAATCTGAATCAACATAACCCTCCAGGTTAATCTTCTGATTCGCCTCATACTTGAGTCCATAATCAATTGTACCCCTCAGGTACCTCAGAATATGCTTTGCAGCAATCAAGTGAACATGTCTCAGATCTATCAGGAACTGGCTCAAGGTGTTCACAGCAAAGCAAATGTTTGGTCTCATGTTCATCAAATACATCAAGGACCCAATCATCTGACGATACATCGTAGCATCAACTACTTCTGATGAAGCATCACTCAATAGATTCAGGTTCAATGCCATAGGTGTGGTCATGGTCTTGCAGTCCATCATCCCAAAACTCTTCAGGATATCTACTGCATACTTCCCTTGTCCGAGGGAGATGCCATCTGCATTCTACCACACCTCCATGCCTAGAAAATAATGCATCATACCCAAGTCCTTCATTTGAAACTCGGCAGCAAGCTTTCTCTTCGTATCAGTAATAAACCCATCCATACTTGTTACAAATAGATCATCTACATACAATAGGAGCATCATGGGGTTGCCATCTTCAACCTTGTAGTAAAGGCTGGAATCTGCTTTACTCTTGGTAAAGCTCAAACTGGATAAAAATTTGTCAACTCTGCTGTACCATGTCTTGGGTGCCTATTTCAAACTGTACAGGGCTTTCTTCAATCTGCACACATTATACTCCCTGTCATGTGTCTCAAAACCAAGTGGCTATTCTACATACACTTCCTCTTCCACTGCACCATTCAATAAAATAGTCTTGACATCCATTTGGTGTATCTTTCATTTCATCACTGCAGCTAGAGCAAGTACTGATATGATGGAAGTGTATCTGGCTACAGGTACAAAGGTTTCTTCATAATCTATTCCTTCTTTCTGTCAAAAGCCACGAGCCACGAATATTGCTTTATATTTCTCTATGCTACCATCTGCAGCATGCTTGATCTTGTAGATCCATTTGGAAGTTACAACTGACTTCCCTTCTAGTCTTGGGACAACATCCCAAACATCATTCTTCATGATTGATTGATACTCTTCGATCATAGCATCCTTCCATTCTTTCTGTTATGCCGCTTCTTCATAATTGGAAGGTTCTTCATTGATAAAGTCACATAGTAAAGCTACATATCTAGAGCAGGATATGGTTCTCTTTATTTCTTTGTGATTCTCTTCTAGAGCCCCATATCTTTCCACACCTTGGATAATTTCTCATACCCAAGCAGGTTTCCTCTTATGAGGATTCTTCTCCTGAGGTGGATCTACAGGTCTTTGCGATTCTTCAAATTCTTGATCTTCTTCTTGAGTTTCTTCATTCATGGTTGTATCATGAGTTCTGGGTGCTTCTGCTTCTTCAGGTTCTTCAGCAGGTCTCTTTCTAGATTTGTTGTAAGTTGTGTCTTCATTGAATGTTACATCCCTGCTGATGTCGGTCTTCTTGAATCCTGGGAAGTATATTTTGTAAGCCTTCGAGATTTCAGAGTATCCCACAAAAATACCCTTCTTTCCTGAAGGATCTAATTTTTTTCTCTTCTCTTTTGGAATGTGTATGTACACTAGACAGTCGAATATTCTAATATGGCTGACTTATGGTCTCTTGCTGGAAAAGACTTCTTCAGGTGTCTTGTTCTTGAGTACTCTATGTGGATTACAGTTCTGTACATACACTGCTATCATTAAGCATTGCTCTTGCAGCTTCCATGATAGTTCTATTCTTCCTTTCTGCAACCCCATTATGTTGTGGATTATATGGAGTGGATAACTCTCTCTTAATCCTTGATTCTTTGCATAAGTCTTTGAATTCATTTGATGTGAATTCTATGCCATTTGATCGAAAGGTCTTGATCTTCTTTTCTGTGTGATTCTCGATCAAGGCTTTGAATTCCTTGAATTTGCTGAAAAGTTCATCTTTGTTCTTCATGAAGTAAATCCATGACTTCCTAGGAAAGTCATCAATGAAAGAAACATAGTATACATAACCTCTTAGTGAACTTGATGACATTGGTCCTCATACATCGGAGTGGATGATTTCCAAGATTCCTTTTTCCTTTCTCTCACTACTTGGAAATGTCTTCTTTGTATTCTTTCCTTTCGTACATCCTTTCCAGACCCCTTCATGTTTTGCTTGAATTTCTGGAAGACCTTCAACAACTTTCCTTGCAAGTGGTAGTGCTATGTAATGCACATGTGCAAGCCTTCTATGCCAAAGTTCATTTGGCTCTACTATGTCATGGACCAAATCTTGTTCTAGATGGCCCTTCAATTTGTATAAACCTCCTTCTTGTTCTCCAATTACTATTGCATCATCAATAGTCTTTCCTCTTGACCACATGAGGACTTGGCCATCTACAAATGCAACCCTCATGCCTTTTGCATCCAGTGCCGATACGGATAGAAGATTCTTCTTTATTTATGGTACAAACAAGACATCCTTCATCTTCATAGATTTTCCCGAGTCTAGTTTGTAGGAGGATTCACCACTACCTTTTATGGGATATTGGTAGTCATCCCCAAGTTTCACCTTATGGGGTGAATTATGTTCGGATAGTTTCTCAAAGGATTCCTTGAAACATGTCATGTGTTTGGAAGCCCCATTGTCAATAAGCCAATCTTTGCTTCCATGAGTGACAGTTCCCGTGAGAGCGGAGATCAGAACATATTCATCTTCACTTGAAGAGTCTTCACTTTCTTGTTTTACTCTCTTCCTGGGAGGATCATCATCCTCAGTAGTGTGAGCATGATGTCTTCTTTTGGAGTTATTCTTCTTCTTGGATCCATTCTTATTCATGGGACAATTTCTAGCAAAGTGTCCTTTTTCATTGCATGTATAACATCTGAGTTTGGATGGATCCCTTCTTACAGGATTGTTTTTCTGATGAGAATTCTTACCTTGGTGATGATGATTTTCCCTTCTTCCTTTCCTGGAGTGTACTATGAGAGCTTGATCTTCACTTCCCATCTTTTCTTCTCAAGATGCTATTCGAGCTTCTTCTTGTGAACATTCTTCCCATAGTCTACTGAACTTGACTAAATTCTTCCTAGCATAGATTCCTTGGATGAAATAATCCCATGACCTAGGGAGACCATTCAAGGTTGTCATCACAATTTATGCATTCTCCCCTTCTTCATTACTGCTTCCAGCTGTTCTTTGATCTGGGAGACCCTTGTGAAGTATCACTGGATGGTCTCCTCATTCTAGATCTTTACATTCTTCAACCGGTTCCTTAGAGTCATCTTCCGATTGATGTTATTCCCTTCAAACAGTTTGGTCAAACATGGATTTAGGTGTCTTGAGGGAGGACACCTGTAGTATGAGGTGATCCTTGATAGAATCAGCAATAATCCTCTTTGCCATAACCAACTTCTTCTTATGTAAGGCCTTGTCCTCATCTCCCTCTGGAACTGGAATCTCCTCACTGATATAGGAGTCCAACTCATTTTCTTCCAGGACTATGGAGATCCTATTCTTCCAAGCTCGGAAGTTATCAACTCCCTCAAGCTTTTCATCAAGCTTGGTATGATGATACATATTAATTGAGAACCTCAAATGGAAATACAAAATATTTAAATATTACCAGGTCAAGATGTCGGATCTGGATTTGGAGCTAAAATCCTACAGTGCTAGTTCAGGAGCAGATTAGGGTTTTTCTTTCCAAATTTCTGTCCAACCAAATGCTTTGATTTTTATCCCTAACTTTGATTTTGAGGAGATCAATCTAGGCCTGGGCTCACTGAAAAATTCCGATTTTGTGAAAATCCCTAATTTTCGGCAACATTGTCGGGTCCAAAACTGAAAAACCTCAGAATTGGATTCTGCTTCGACAGAAAGATGCGCCCTAAGGAGGAGAGTTATTCCACCCTACTTTTTCTGAAAATATGTGGAGAGAGATCCACAAAGTAGGAATCCCTAGTTCCCGCAGCTGCATAGTGTCTTCTTCTCAGGTTAGCTCTGATACCATGTTAGATTTTTAACATTAAGCTAGCATAACATTAGGATCTTTAACTGAAATAACAACAAGCACAGTAATCAAACACAAGAGACAATGAACTCGGTTTTTTTCCTTGGGGAAACCATAAATGGAGAAAACCCTACAACTTCCTCAGAGATAGAATCAACACCAGAAGTGAAACCCAAAAACAATAAGATGATCTCCCAATAGCAGTAACCTCTTTCTTCCTTGCCCCAGTGTCTTTCTCTTCCTCAGCTATGCGCTACAACTGAGTGTGAGTGAGTGTTTGTTAAATAGAGAGGCTAGCTCTTTATTTATACTAATTCTTGACTTGACTAAACCCAACTAGGTCTGAATTCACTAGGTGAGTCTAATAACCCTAGTGCCCCAGAACTGCAGGGACTATAACCCTTAGACAATAGGAGGGTTACCCACCTTGACTTGACATGACTTGTTTACATTATAGAAACTCCCGATAGGAACCTCAAGGCAGGACATGACTCAAGTACATTACAAATACATCCCGAAATAAACATCGGGTTACAATACATAAGAAATACAAGTGAATACATTCCGAAGTTATAATTACATCAACATGATTGTGATTGGAATGACCCCTAGTCACTTTCAGTGAGCACCAGAGATATTTCCAGGATTGTATTCGTATTTGGGGGCCTTTAAGGTATTGACTGGTGCACCCTTGGGGTACTAGTTGTGATTTAAGGCTTCGAGATTTGGTACCCTTCCCATACGGTCGATCCCGCCTGCGACTGTCCGCCTGAGAATTGGTTATATTGAGGTGACCTTAGTTTCCTTACCTAGGTTATCAAGGGGGTATTTGCAAAGGTTATTCTGCAGGTGTCCTAGCCAGGTAGGGGTCAGATAGCATATTCACTATATGCGTTGAAGCTAAGGGCCACTATAATTGGTTACAAACCTCCTGTTGTTGTGTATGGGAGTCTCAAGGCTCTACTAGGCGAGACATGCCTGCTTCATTCGTGAGCTCACTTATCCTACCCTTGGTTTTCTTGTTGTTTGGATTTAGCTTTTCTTAGGTGTATGCTCAATGCATGCTAGTTTTCTTAGGGTTGCATAGATAGATAGAGTATTTTATTTTTGTTGAGTCATTATGGATCTGGGTGAGGTTCCCCGTCACTCTCATCATTTAGTAGGTCTTATGTCCTCTACTTCTCCTCTTCCTTGGGAGAGAGAGCCAAATAGCTCGGGTGGACTAGTCAACACTTTGATTCACACATAGATCTCACCATGAGTCATCATGGGTCTGAGGTCTTGGAGCTTCCCCCTTCCCCACCTCCAGCGGCATAAGTTGAACCTTCAAGCACAAATGGGACTCTGCCTGAGTCCGGTCCTTATGGGGCTGGACCATCACAAGAAGATCTATTACAGTTTCCTGATTACATTAGCTCCGACCCCTGGTATTCGTCATACTATCTGGGTGAAGAGACTCACCATGCACCCACCAACACTAGCCACATTAGATATGGCATGCCTGATATTCCTGAGACTGGTCTAGCACCTCATGTCAAATCGGTTGGTGAACCTGGTACTGTGTCGGGGGGTACTTCCAGTCCTTTCCATGCAGAGAGGTTTGGTAATAGTAGTCACATTGCACCATCCACTCCAGCAATGGAAATTCCTTCACACACACAGACCAGACCTGACATTAGTGTTCCTCTTCGGGGACCTCAGCCGAGACATATGAATTTTGGGGGCAGAAGCTATATTCCTTCACATATTCCATTATCTTCTAAACTTGTTCCTTCAAATTCCTTTTTGACACATCCTCTTCCTAACTCCAGTGGTCCTTCGGGATGGATTTCTACTTTAAGCCATGTCCATCCTACATCTGCTAACACCGTAGTGTCACAAACCCAAGTGGCTCCTTATGTGTCAGGAGGTCATATACCTACTTATGGATCATCTCATGGAGTATCTATGGGACCATATCATGGTCTAGCTCATGGAGCTTCCTATATACCTACCTATGGACCATCTTATGTTCCAACTCATGGAGGTTCCCATGGACCTTCTTATGGACCATATTACAGACAAAACTATCAACCATACGGGTATGGATATCAACAACCCGCTTACTCTTCTAACTATGGATTTGTAGGACCTCATACTCAAGGTACTCTGCATTACAATGATTCCATGCAACCCTCCATGGGTCAAATTGGAAGAGGTTATCGTCCCACTGGACAAGGCCATGGAGTGTATAGCAATCAACCTTATCCGAACCAGTCCTATCAAGGAGCGTGGCATCGACCGGCTCAACCTAGGCTTCCTTTCCTTGTGACCTTGAACCTACCTGATTTGTCAAGATTGACGAATGATCATGTGTCTCATGATCCGGCATGGCCGGTAGTCCCTACCAAGATTCCTTCAGACATTCCCAGGTTCGAAGGTAAGACTAGTGAAGATCCTAGTGAGCATGTCACAATCTTCCACCTTTGGTGCTCTTCTAATTCCTTAACCGATGATTTCATCCGTTTGAGGCTATTTCAACACACCCTCACGGGTCCTGTAGCAAAATGGTATATAGAGTTACCGGGGGGGACCTATACTACGTTTGATGACCTTGCCATGAATTTTATTAATCATTTCCAACTACCTATACATTACGACGTCAGTACCGAACTCTTGTTGACCTTCTGGCAAGACAAAGCCACACATATTTTGGATCATATTCAAGAGTGCCATAGATGGAAATGATTAGTTAAATCCTTTATACCACTAGATTTTCTTCTAGAGTGGTTCCTCAAGTCATTGTTACCTTATATCGCGAAGGATGTTTCCACATCCAGAGTTCAAAATGAGGACTAAGCTATTTTTAGGGCTCAAGAGTTGGATTTGATCTATGCTCAATCTAGACTCTTGTATGAGATTATCCCGAATGCTCCAAGATACAATTTCAACCCTAAGATTAAACCTGGGCCACATGCTGATGGTATTATGGGCTCCACAAGTACCAAACCTACAGACTCAGTTACGAAACAAGTGAGCCAGTTATCGCTTAACCATCCTGTGTTGGGAAAAGCCATAGCTTTGTCTCATCCTACCCAATCGGTGAGTGTTATCTTAGTGCCATCGTCAAACCCAAAAGGAAACCAGTAGCCTGGAAGGAATAAAAATAAAGGAAAAAATAATCTTAAGGGTGGGAATAAAAATGAAAATGGTAATAATAATGACAATAACGTGAACAATTCTGGGTGGAAAAGCATCCTAAGCATAAGGTGAAGTTTCCTTGTAAGTTGTGTAAGGATGACCACCTCACTCACTTGTGCCCTCGTATGAAGGATGCCTCGAAGTTCATAGCACAGGGGCCAGTTGTGTTTACTAATCATTTACCTAATAGTCAAAATATGAACTCGAGGACCGTTGACATTGGTTGTGCATCTGGTGGAACTCAAAACGTGTTGGAGGTCCCTAGTGGTCACGGCTGCATCAGCATGGTGAGAAATACTAAGGTTGTGACTCGTGCGAAATAATATGGATCGTCACAACCATACCTTGGGAAAGAACCTGATCCACCCAAGAGCTCTTTGTGAATTGAAAATCCTACAAATAAGCCTGAAGTTACACCTCGCATTCCTAAGGGAGTCTTGAAGCGCTTAGGACACAATCCTAATGCTCGAGCCACCCATAACTATTCAATTATCGAGGATTTGGGCCAAAATCCTTGTGCGATGTCTACTTTAGAAGTGCTTCAGACTTGTCCTTCGCAAAGGAAGGCCTTGTTTTCTGATCTTGGGGTTGGTGATGATAGCTCTTCTTCCATGATCAAATTTGAAACTCATGGAATCCAGCCTTTATTTCCTTACTACATGTCTATTTTGATTCATGTAGAGTGTCTCAACAACACCATCATGTGCACTGTGATTGATGAAGACGTTGTCGCTTCCGTGATGTCTTTGGCTTGTTGGAAGGGCTTAGGTTCTCCCACATTGTCTCAATATGCAAACATGTTGACTGTTTTTGATGGACGATCATTTCGCTCGCATGGTATACTTCCTTCCCTAGAGGTTCAATTGGGGGGGAAGACAGTCGCGATCGAGGTCAAGGTGGTTGATGCGCCCCTTGACTACAATATTTTGTTGGGTAGGAACTGGATGTACAATATGCAAGTTGTAGCAACTTCCCTATTTCGAGTGGTTTATTTTCCGTTGAATGGGAAGATCATTACTGTCAATCAAAAATATTTCTAGAATACAAGTGTAAACACATCATCGAGAGCTTCTATCCTGATTATCAATCATTCTCAGCCGACAACTGAGAATGTGGGTGTGAGTATGTATCATTCTCTCATGGGAACCTTTAGTTGTCCTACGCACGTTATTATGATTGGGTCTATTCTTGGTGGGGCTTCGACCTCATCAGATTTGATATACTTTCCCACTTCTCATATGGAGGATCCTCAGGTTCTTCCTTAACCGAATACTTTGAGTATACCTGTCGAGACAGACATGCCATTGTCGGCAACATTGGTGGCATATCAAGTGAATCTTGATCATGTTGTACAGCCTAGTCCTTCCTCTTTGCGGAAGAAGGAGGAGGAACCTTATGTGCTCCCTGCAGTAGAGTCATATCACTCTCAAGACTTCTTTGATGATGGTTTTCCATCAGATGAATCTATTCTTGAGGCCATGTCTGGGATAGAACAACCTTGGGAAGAGTTGCATCATAGATCGTATTTTCTTCCTAAGCTTGATCGTTTAGAGTGAGATGAATTTAGGGTGATTCTTATTGCGAAAATTAGTAGCCCCATGGTCCCATTAAGCTCTCCTAGTCAGATTGCTGAAGGGAACATGGCTAACCTATCACCAATGATTCCTATCAAAATTTCTCGTCATCCTGGTAATATTGAGAACGTTTACATTGTGGTGGATTGTTCCCCCGATGAGATTAAAGAGTATACCGAGATTTTTAAGGAGTTTTGCAATGTTTTTTCTTGGTCAAACAAGGAGATGCCAGGAATAGACCCTCGAATTGTCAAACACAAAATAAATACCTATCCGGATGCAAAACTGGTTCGACAACATTTGTGTGTCATGAATCCTAGGAAAGCACCCGCCATTAAAGCAGAGATAGAGAAACTGCTCAAAGTTGGTTTTATCTATCCCGTTCCCTTCACAGAGTGGGTTTCAAATCCCATTTCGGTGGATAAGAAGCAGGGAGTGATCCGAATAAGAACTGATTTCTGTGATTTAAATCAAGCATGTCCTAAAGATAATTTCCCTACACCATTTATTGATCAAATTTTTGATGAGTGTGCGGGAAGTGAGGTATTTTCTTTTATGGATGGATTTTTTGGATATAATCAGATATAAATTAAACCCAAGGATCAACATAACACTGCATTTATTTGTCCTTGGGGAACTTTTGCATATTGGAATATGCCCTTCAGCCTTAAAAATGCTAGAGCTACGTTTCAGTGGGCCATAACCTTGATCTTTCATGATCTTAAAAAGATTATTGAAGTGTATATGGATGATCTAGCTTCTCACTCTCATCTGAGAGTGCATCATCCTTATCATTTGCGATTAGTGTTCGAAAGATGTCGTCATTATCAAGTTCGTTTACATACTCATAAGTGCATATTTTGTGTGAAGGTTGGTCGTTTAATAGGATTCATCGTATCTAGGGAGGGTATTAGAGTTGATCCCTTGAAGGTTGAGGCAATACTTCAATTGTCTCCCCCATGTAACATTCGACATCTTCAATGTTTACAAGGTATTGCAAAATTCTTGCGAAGGTTCGTGGTCAATTTTTCCAATTTGACTAAAGGCTTCATGCATTTGTTGAATAAGGACACCCCATTTTATTGGGATGAGCAAGTCCAAGAGTCTTTTGATGCCTTGAAGAAAGCCTTAGCAATGGCCCCTGTGCTTAGTCCACCAGACTATAGTCATGACTTTTTTATTTATGTGGCCACATCTCAGGAGACAGTTGGTATGGTATTGGTTCAAGAGGATGAGGAGCTCCATGAGCATGTCATATATTATTTGAGCTGAAACCTTATTGATGCAGAAATTCGTTATTCCCATGTTGAGAAGCTAGCCTTAGCCACCGTTTATGCAGTTCAGCGTTTGAGGCATTACAACCTCCTTCGCCAAACTTTGGTCGTAGCTCACATCAATCCATTTCAGTTCATCCTCACTAGAAGGATGATTGGGGGGAATTATAATAAATCAATTGTGATATTGCAAGAGTTTTATCTCGAGTTCGTTTCGAGGAAATTGAAGAAATCATTAATATTTGTTGAGCTCATATCAGATTTCCCAAATTTGGATGAACAAGAAGTTTATGAGGATTCTTTTTTTGATGAACATATATTCGTCATCTCAATTGTGGACCCTTGGTATGGGGATATTATCTTGTATTTTCAAACATTGAAGGTCCCTACTCACCTCTCATGTGATGAGCGGAGACGACTATGTCACGTAGAAAAGAATTATGTCATAGTGGATGATACTTTGTACCTCCATGGGGTTGATTCCATTTTACGTCGTTTTTTAACTCGTGATGAGGCTGAGGTCGTGCTTAATGATTGCTACATAGGGGCATGTGGTGGTCATTTATCTAGGCTTTCTACAGCCCAAAAAATCTTAAGAGTGGGCTTTCACGTACCACCCCTTTGCATCGTATTGTCACCGTCGCTCCCTTCACCAAGTGGGGGCTTGATTTTATGGATTGCAACCCAGCTTCTACTGGTGGGCACCATCATATTATTGTGGTTTTCAATTACTTCATGAAGTGGGCAGAGGATATGCCCACAGTTAAATCCAATGGTGAAATAGCCGCGCATTTTGTATTTAACCAAATTATCACCTAGATTGGCATTCTGAGGGAGCTTGTCACTGACCATGGCATGCACTTTTAGAACAAAATGATGGAAGAATTGGCTTCAAAGTTAGGATATAAGCAAGAGCACTCCTCTTCTTATTACCCTCAAGTGAATGGACATGTTGAAGTAGTGAACAAGTCACTTAAGTCCATTCTCCAACGAACCATCGCACAGAGCAAGAATAATTGGCATATCATGTTGTATCCTGCTTTGTGGGCCTATAGAACCACGGTCAAGACTTCCACCAGTTTTTCTCCCTATCATCTTGTGCATGGGGTGGAGTCAGTATTACCAGTTGAATGCGAAATCGCTTCTTTGAAGCTAGCTATGGAGCTTTTACTAGAGACTTTCTCATTGGAAGAGCATTTGGTCCCCTTGGAGTAGCTTGATGAGCAGCGTCGAGATGCTTTAGTGGATCTTGAGGTTAACAAGCGTCGCGTTAAGGTCCAGTACGATAAGTCTATCCATCCTAGGAGGTTTAGTGAAGGTGACTTGGTTCTTTTATTAGATCAAGCTAAGGAACCCTTAGGGGTGGGGAATTTTAATCCTATGTGGCATGGTCCTTACATGGTTAAGCATGTCTTAGATAAAGGTGCCTATGAGCTGGCGGACTATGAAGGGAAATCCTTGGTGGAGCCTAGAAATGGTCTCTATCTTAAAAGGTACTCTACATGATCTTCAACCAGGGCTGATTTTTGTATAATATTGTACATTTTTGCATTGCATAGTTAGGTTTTTTTATAGTTATCGGGTTTTCTGATTAGCTTTCATTTATTATGGTAGGTGTCGATGGAGTCTTCCATTTACATAGGTTTCACTGATGGTGCTAGCAGCCACACTCAAAATTCAGCGTCGGTTGCTTGGGTGATCTTTACTCCTACAGGTCAAGTGTTGTCTTCAGAAGGCATATGTTTACGACCTTCATCAAATAGTGTTACTGAATATAGTGCCTTCACTAAGTTATTACAGGATTCCATTTCACATGGTGTTCTTTCTCTTGAGGTACATCTTGATTCGTAGTTAGTGGTTTCAAATCTTAATGGCTTGTATTGTATTAGGGATCCGACATTGTTACGAAGATTCTTACGTGTTAGATTGCTAGAATGACAATTTGAGAGTATAACATACATTCATCTTGTAAGAAATTTTAATCGAGTTGCTGAATCATATGCTAACTATGTGCTAGATTGGCATTTGTTTCACAGACCATAAGAATTTCACAAACACATTTTACACATGTAAATAGAATAATAATCGATCATCATAAATATTTTTCATTAAGTTCAAAAAAGGTGACGTCATAATACATAAGTGTCATATACACAATAGGGGCTTCTAAGCCACCAAAATATACTACACGGTCATACAAAAAATATACACCCAGGTATCTAGGATTGAGGTGGAGGAGGGTGTTGATCATGGTAGTACACCACGACTCTAGCTAGCCGGCGAAAAAACCGATCCCATGCCCGTGGTACTCCACCACCTAGTGTTGCATAGCCTCAGGCAAGTCCTCGACTTGCACCATGGGAACTCTCTGTGTCAATCAAATGGATATCATGTGGATGCTCTGAAGCATCCGCTCCGAATCCACACCCTTGATCTCATCACCTCTTCCCCTTCATCGATGATGAGGAAATCCATCTGGCTGTCGTGGTCCTACATGTGTATATACGTGACAGAGTATCACTATGTGTCATCACACCAAAATCATGTCTTTTGATTCCATATATCAAAAAACACAAAAATTAAAAGTGGGTTTGGGATTCCTTACCTGTGTCTCCATAAGCAGCTCCCGGTGGTAGGGGCATGTATGGGTCTCCATAGAAGTCTATCCCTACATAGGGGTAGTTATCTATGGTGACGATATTTCTCCACCACCATGGAAAGAACTCTGTTGGGTAGGGGTTAGCCACCCTTCCACCTCCCAGTCTGCGCATGACATTGGTCCAATGTCGCTGAGACGGATCCTAGACCCCATGTGGAGCAATGTCTACTCTAGGGCTTATCCCTGGCACTCACTCAAAAATGAATGTGCTCAGTATGCTTCCAAACCCAAAGTTCTGCACCCTACCCATCTTGCAGTCACTGAGTTGTTGTTTCATGTTACTCAGCAGCGTAGTACTCCAGTCATATATCATAGGCTGCATACACTCTACTACATAGAACATCAATGGCCTTCAGGCGTGGTGGAGTGAAGCCAAACCTATGATCCTGCGTAATTCCAATAGTATGGCTTTCAACACAAGAATATGAAACATGTTTGTCGGGATTTTACTCCCAACCTTCTCTGTATCGAGAAGGAATTATACATCTATGTAGTCCTCTATAGTCAGCCCGCCTCCTAGCCCACGGGATCGGAGGTTCACCACCTCCCCTCGTCGGGACAAAAATGT
The DNA here is from genome assembly GCA_001517045.1 of Pseudotsuga menziesii. Classification (NCBI taxonomy): domain Eukaryota; kingdom Viridiplantae; phylum Streptophyta; class Pinopsida; order Pinales; family Pinaceae; genus Pseudotsuga; species Pseudotsuga menziesii. Next base: position 292,600 of record LPNX010555916.1, on the reverse strand, counting down.
GATGAAATATATGTCCTCAACCTCAATGTCGAGTGACATCCCATCTATCTGAAAGGTCTCCAACTATGGATCCCAATAATATACCAGTAGCTAGAGTAGTCTTGGCTTTTCCCTCAAGTTGTCAAGCCACCAAAACTTGTATACACCACATGCTCGTAATGTTTGTTGAGCCACGAGGTCAGCCTAAACAGCTTCCTCAACATCACAATGTTCCCTCTCTCTCCATTCTAGCACCATCATGCACATAAAGCACAAATTTTGATCATTATTTTCCCATAAAAACCATGTTTGTGGCCCTATACGCAACTGTTTGCAAAACAGCCATGTATGTACGCGGATTTCATGGAATTTAACGTGTATAGTGAGCCCTATACGTGAAAAAATACCCGATATATGCGTGGGTCGAAATGCCCAAGTTGGGATGGCATTAAAAAATAATTTCACCGTGAAAACTTAAAATTTTTACATGAAAATGAAGGGGAGGGGCAAGGGAATTTACCTAGATCAAACGCGGAGTGATTTTGTTGGACGATGCTCCCGGAATTCGCTTTTGAAGTTCTGGACTCAAACGCACTATGGTGGGTGAAAATTCAAAATGGTATGAAAAATTTTATTTTTTCACTATTTTAGAGAAACATTTTGAAATTTTTACCCACTTCCTATAGTTTTTTACCATTTTGGACCATTTGAACTAATTTGATGTTGTAGGTGCCCATTTTGAGTGTGGTTTGATAGTGTCTTCGACCCGTTCGTTCCTATTTCAGGTATTATATATAAACTGGCACATAGGTTAGGATTTCACATCCACTTGCATTTTGCATAGCCTTATGACTGTTTCATCTTAACCCTAGGTATGAACCCATTCCATTTTGTCACAAAACCTTCTTGCTGCTTTTAGTAGTGACATTATGCGAGTGGTAGAGATTTCCCATACATGGGTACCCTAGTTAGATCATGTATTGCATTTGGTGCCCATGCTGACATTTCTCCTTTAGGGTGTGGGAGTCCTTTGTATAGTATCGCCATGTCTTTGACCAAGAGCTTCATACTCCTCTTGAACTTTATGTTGGCCTTTCCCCCAGGACTCCCCTTAGTATATGTCAAGTTGTAATTGCATTATCATGAGTTTTGCTTGCCTTATTGAGCCTTATGTCAGCTTCCTGACTTTGAGTATCAGCCATATAGCCCAAGCTTGTCTCATGTCCATCCAAGCAGAGCCTTTTTATATATCTTTTTTAGGTTGATTCCCTATTTTTACTGGGAGGGGACCTTCCCCCGAGTGTTGTTATCCTGCACATATTTCCTTGCATTGAGCATAGGTATGTTCTGCTGCTTGGAACTAGTTTGTTTGTCCCCTGAAACTCATCTCCTCCTAGATTTGTAACTATAAAGCACTTTTATTCTTTTTCAAGCTTCTCAAAAAATATGAAAAAGTACAAAAAAACAAAAAATCCGGACAGGAAAATATTGTATCTTTGGCAGCAGTCGAGTCGTGTCACCTTCAAACAGAGCACTATATATCACATTCGTTGGTTGGGTTATTAGTTTGACTTTAGGAGATGTACTCTTTACTCTGAGCTTATCTCCACTGACTGATTAATCTTTCGGTCCCTATGGAGCCTCTATTGATGCCTCCTATGTCACAGAGACATCCTAGTTTGCATATCGAGTCTATGCTGCCTACCTTTAGTCACCATTTTCCTTTATGATCTTGTTCAAAGGAAGTTCAAGCTTGAGTCGGCCATTCCTTAGTTTTCTTGACTTTGCAAGTCATCCATTCCTGATACTATTACAGGTTCATGCACATATTGTTCTTCCAAATTATACAGCGTTGCTGAGTACCTCATGTTGGTTGATGGGGGATGCCTTAATGCCCTTCTTCTAGCAGATTCCATCCCATCAACTTAAGATCATTTATTCTGGAATAGGAGTCTAGAGTCATTTGAGTGCTTTGAAACTTACAGTCATTAGTGGTAGGTTATCTCTCCATCAACGATTTTGGGAATACATCAATGTCCCCTGATCGATAGATTATTCCAAGTGTTCAACCTCAACACATCTATTCACACTTGTTAGATTTCACTCTGGTACCTTGATTCCCATTTTCATTATCGATGGGTGATCTCGCGTCTGTTAACAGTATACATCAATGACCAATAATTAAACAATGGACTACTATGTTCGACCTCCACACCTCTATTCGCATAGTAGGGCATGTACTCATAGCGGTTTGTGCAGAAGACCTTCGATCTTGGTGGCATTCCACATATGCTACCTTCTTGATCGTTCCCATGTTCATGAGATTTCAGCTCTCGTAATTTGATTCCAGTGTATGTCAAATATCTTCAGCCATTATGGAGATCTTGATCCAGTGTATATCTTCAGCTTCTATGGAGATCTTGATCCATTATATATCTTGATCATGGGTATTATGATCTATTATATAGTGGTGATGACCACGCATGTCACATTTTGTATATCATGCATATTCATGGCCATTGTACTCTTATGTATCTGGGATTGCTATACGTATTTGTAGTCACATGCAGAGATTGATTATTGTACTATAATGATGGATGGTTGGTTCTTCCACCTAGTTCTTCATCACTCCACTTCTAGGATGGAATTTATAATGTATTTCAACCATCATGTTACCCCTCTGACCTCACACATTAGGGGGCATCTGTTATAGCTGATTTTACCACACATGGTTGATCACATATTTATGGCCTTCCCTGTCCCTCTGCAGACTCTTTAAACCCCATGGACTGATATTATACTTTGAGGTTTCCAATTTCATCCCTAAAAATCCCTGTTTACTGTTGTACGCAACTTTTAATCCCATACTCGTGTGTACACGTGACTTTTGACCTAAAACCTGCATACATTGGGATGTGTGCATAAATACAAATACTTTTGGAGTTTTCCTTCATGTGTTTCCAAACCACTTGACTCTTGGCCTTCCATATTCCTTGAGATCGCTTGGATTTGACCCTACATTCCCCCTTTGGAGTGCTATATAAGGAACCCCTTATATACATTGAAGATGAGGAATTGAAGAGCAACGAAACTATAGTACATTGTTGCCACAGCTTGCATATACTTGAGTCTGCATCCCTTTGTCCCTTTGGAGCACTTTTTATTCTTCCCAAGCTTGCCTTTGCTTGTGAACTTGCTATCGAGAGATGAAGGATTGAGGTGGTGGAGGCCTAGGTGGGGGACTCGGTTTCTCCGGTTCGCAGACATGCAGACAGAGGTTGTCACTGTGTTATCTCTGATTTGATTAATAGAAATAACTTTTCATGTCCAATAATGTGCATTTGAATGAATATTGAATCCATGGATATGTTTAATTGCATATACATTTTTTATTATATATGCTAGAGTAGATCTAACACCATATTATATAGCATGCTTGTCTTGTTTGTTGTTGTTGAGAGATAATTGTTAGCACAAGTGAGATTGGAAAAAGCTCAATGGGGATCTACTTCAACCTTCCGGAATAAGGTATTATTCGAGGTTCGTTAGTGTTAGATGTTTGGATTCTCTTGCATATAGGGAAGGGATTGATTTCTCGTGTCTAGATGTCTATTGTGGTACACCCCAAGCCATGAGAAGTTTCTCTCCATAACAATAACCAAAGGGGTCTTTTCTCTTTTTCCAAGCCTGTAAAATATAATTCACCGATCCGCCATCCCAACAAAACTCAATCTTAAAATGATTCATCAAAAGAAACCAAATTTCAAGGAAATATGCACAGTTTCCAAACAAATGAGATGTCGAATGTATCCATGCATAACACAACGAACATCTTCCAGTGCCTATGAACCCCCTCCTCTGCAAAACTTCCCAATTCAAAATTTTGTTTTTCATACACATCCAGAAGAACAATTAAATTTTTAAAGATGTTGGCCCCTTCCACATCCACTTCCCCCGCCATTCCGCTTCGCTGAGACTGTACGTATAAATGGAAGCTTGATACGCTAACTTCACCGAGACTTGACCATCCTGGAAATTGAAAGCTGACACTAGTTTATCCATTTGGTCTGTTAGGGTTATTTTCCTATTCTTGAGGAGTGCCATGTACCTGTCCCACTCTGCTTCCATTCTACCATTCAACCTCAGCCTCAGGTAATCCACCCAGCGAGAGTTGACAAGTTCTAACAGTGCATCTTTCAGCACCAAGATATTTTTGCAATTTAGCTCCCACCTCAATTCTTTGGACAACTTGTATTTTTCTCCTAAATCGCATATCGGGTTGACACCTAGATGAATTTGTAATCCTCTCCCTGCTTTCCATCTCAAGTCATTGGAAATAATGGGTAGTATTTTATTCAAGCTGTTCCATATCGGTGAAGCCAGAGAGCCAGCACCAGAGCCATTCCTGATCCATGGAATGGGGCTCAATCCCTTGAAGTACTTTTCCTTGATAAGAATTCCCCACAGACCAGAGTTGAACAGACATGTCCACAATGAATTTGCACACAAAGAAGCATTAAAACATACCATATGTTTTATGCCCTAGCCTCCACGATCATGAGGAAGTGCCAAGTCTTCCCATGTTGCAAAATTAATTTTTTTGAAGGCTAGACTACTTTCCCAAAGAAAATTAAATATTTTGGATCTGATCTTTCCCAAGAATACTGTGGGAATGGTGTACATAGTCATCCAATACACAAGAAATCCCTGGAGGATCAAGGTGATGAGAGTTAATGTACCTCCGAGAGAGATGTAGTGGTTAATGTACCTTCGAGAGAGACGTAGTGATAATACCAACCATCGATTCTCTAGACAATGCACTTCACCAGCCAGTCCCAATACTTTTCTTTGTGATTCTTGGGGTTTAAATTGAATCCCAGGTATCTAAACTCATTCCCAATATCACCATACTTGAAGGGAAACAAAGAATGCATGGATGCCAAAATATCATGGTTCGAACAGGAGTGCGATAGGTAGTATTTCTAAGTTCTTACCTCCAATCTAGACACAGAGAGAAAACCAACCAATAATAACTATAAATGCTACCACTCAGATAGAGATCCACTGACGATGATGATTACATCATCCAAAAACATGAGATGCAAGATAGAAATACCACCAGACACCTTAAATCCTTTAAAAATATTTTGATCATTAGCCTGTTGCATAAGAAGGTTGAGACCTTCAATTGCTAGGATAAATAAATATGACGATAGGGGACACCCCTACCGAATGCCCATGCTACTGTAGAAGAAGTCAGTGGGCTCACCATTGATCAACACAATAAAACTCGAGGACGTAACTACACTCATAATCCAATCTACCGTGTCTGGGGAAATGTCGATTTGGATCAGGATCAGTCATAGGTAAGCCCAGTCAACACGATTGTAGGCCTGCACTATGTCTAGCTTCAAGAGAAATATAGTATTCCTATAAGCTTCAGCATAGTGTAAGAACTCTTGAACCACACCAACCGCATATATAATCTTCATCTCCAGTAAGAATGAAAAATGTTCCTTTGAGATAAAATTTCCTGGGATAGGATTCAGTCTTTCTACTAAAACCTTTGTGATTAGCTTGTAGAGAGGATTACAAAGTGAGATAGGACGATAGTGACTAAAGGTATCTGGGTGATCCCTTTTTGGGATGAGCATGAGGAAGGTCGAATTCATCCAACTCCTAATATTTCTGTTAGCCCTAAATTATTCCACTACCTCTGTTACTTCCTGTCCAAGAATATCGAAGAAATGGCTATAAAAATCCACAGTACAACCATCTGGGCCTGGAATTTTGTCCCTCTTGAACATGTTCAGGATTAATTTGATCTCCGACATAGTCATCTACCTATCCATAGACCGATAGTCCTCCTCACCAAAGAATCAAGGAAAATTCCAAATAGTATTCAACTAATCCATCGAATTTAACCCTTTTAGATGTGAAAACAAGGATTTGAAATGATACAAAGCCACCTGCTTGATGGAATGTGAATTAGAACATGTCACCCCTTCATCATAGCGCATTTCCCAAATCGAGGTTGTCTTCCTTCTATGATTTGCACAGTTGTGAAAAAATTTCGAGTTGCAATCGCCAAACTTTAGCCAGATTGCTCTACTTTTCTGGCATATGGTCTCTTCCTTTTATCTAATAAGAATATTTCTCTTAGCTTCCAGAACTCGATGCCTCTCTTTCCTATGAAAATAGAAATAGAACTCATCCACAGTAGAATTTAGGGCTTGAATTTTGACATCAATTGCCTTCAACTCTTTTCTTTCTTCAGCCTTTTTTTCCCTCTCCCACTTTTGCACTACAAGTTTAAGTTTGTTCAACTTGATCAGAAGACCCCCCATAATAGAAGAGTAGTGAGTGTCAGAAAAAGATAACCACTTCTCTTTGACAAGAGCACAAAGTGTTTGGTCTTCCAGCACATTGGATTGAATTTAAAGGGGTAAATGGACAAGATTTTATCAAAATCCATAAGTAAGATGACTGATTTATGACCAAAGAATCTGAGAGAGTGAGATCATGTTCTATACTTTCCAAAATATTCATAGAGGTCTTCAGCCATTAGAAATCTTTCTAATATTTTGGCTAAACCAGAGGCCCCACAACAACCATTTTACCATGTAGGGATCAAAACATTAGGAACTATATCCACCAGTTTTTTTCCTCCATCTTGGCTTTAAAGAAATCAGCGATAAGATCTTCAATTATTCCTACCCTCTGGACTTCATCCAATGATAAAGTAAGGTTTAAGTCCCCCGCTACAATGAGGGATCAGTCATCCAATAATCCTGATCGGAAAATGATTTCCCATAACTCCATTATTTTATTTTAAGGAGCATAAATGTTGAGAATCTTGAGCATCTTCGCATAGCCCAGAATATGTCATTTCACCATAATTCCAGCTGGAGTGATGAATTCCTTCAGATTTTCCAGCTAGGGGTTCCAAGCGAACAGAGTGCCACCAGATAAACCATTAGAATCCCAGGGTGAAACACACCAAGTAGGCTTCAATTTAAAAAAAAATAAGCACAAGCAGATTTTGCGTCAGTCATAGTCTCTTGAAGAAGTAAAATACAAGGATTAATACTGTCTAGAAATAACTTCAAGGCAACTCTTTTGGGTCTAGTGCCTAACCCATGAACAGTAAGAGAGACAATGATCATTTCTTGATAGAGGAGGGGGATGCTTCTTCTCTAACAACCCAATTAGAAGAAACGGTTGAAATATCTACATCCCTAGGGAGGCCTTTGTCGAAAAAGTGAAGAGCAATTAGGGTTAAGACAGAATGAGACATCTTCTCCACCACCCTCCATGGAGGAGCTTCCAGCTTGTCTTTACCCCTCCTTTTAGATTTACACGCAGATACTTAGGGAATTCTAAGGGAGGCATTATGGATAGTATATGGGTCATCAGGAAGATTCAAAAATACCTTCAAAGGAATAGGCTCAGAGGATGGACACATCGAGGGAAGAGTGTCTGATTTTGCAAGCGGCGAGGATGAGATATGAAAGGGAGGGGAGAAAGAGGTAAACTTAGATAGAGGAGGAAAATATTTAAGACTAAGTAAGGGATCCTTAGAAAGGGGTCGACCTCTAGTAGAAGGAGTAGCTTGAAGAGAATCCAAGCCCTCTACCCCTTGACCTTTTAATGCCACATCATCAACCATTGGGTTATCAGTCCCCCCACTCAGTGATTCCATCCTGAGAGCAGTCGGGTTGGGGCCACCATCCACCAACAAGATCCCAAAGGGATCATCAACAAATAAAAACTTGAGTAAGACATGCATCGAGCTAGCGAACTTACTAACGAATGATGTATTCAACTCATGGTCTAAAGGAAGGGGGGACATGTTCCCTTCGACCGGCTCAAATTTAGACTCACCAGATCTCGTAACTGCAGCCTCCCCCCCACGATGACCAGAGAAAAAATTCTTAGAGTGACTTGACCTTCTGCATTGGTGACACCTAAATGGAACCCTCCAGTACTCAAGCGTTTGAATAAAAGAATAACCATCCCACACCACCTCTAGTTCATCCGAAAAACCCTCTCTCATATCCATTTCCACAAAAACATGAGGCGCAATTCTGTTAGAGCCCATCAGATGGCTCTCCTCCATATGTATGAATTTGCTAATAAAATTAGCCATAGCCCGGAAACCCTTAAGGTTCTAGCTAAAAATCGAAAAGTTTGGTAAGACCACCCACAAATTTATTTTCTCAAGCTTAGTTGTACGAGGGTCAAAATAGACATTCCAATGAGACAAAACCAAGGATCATTTCCCATGGACCCAATATCTCCCCTCAATCGTCTGTCTATAGACTTCTGAGAGGAAGTGGAAGACGGACCACCCGTTAACTAACGCCAAAACCCTGGGCACATTCTAAATGAAAGGTTTCCACTTGTCACGGATCCAATCCAAAATTTTATTTCTATTAATCTTTATGAACTCCATTTATCCCACTAAATAATGCATGGAGAGAGCCGAAACCAAATCCATGTTTACGTCTCTGCTAGGGACACACAAGGGTTTTCCTTTTTATACCTTCTCAAAACTAAGACGACGAGGGGGATCAAATGGCTTGGTCTCAATAGGATTTTCTCGAAATCCATTTGTATCTGATACATTATGATATTCATGTGACTCCACGGCTCTCTCATGGTCAGACTTCGACCGCGCTCCACCTTCCAATGAGGCATAAGGTTCTGAAAAAACCTAACCCGACAACACATCAACTGAAACAGGTAGGGAAGGGTCACCAGGACCAGCTGACCAGCAGGAAGGGCTATGGTCTAGGCCCATAATAAAAAATAAAAGAGTCAAATGTTAAAACATGAGGGGTAGAAACAACTATGGAATTTGGTTAGGAAACGGCCATATGATTCCCAATTTGGTAACCAGGTTGGTACTAACCTGACGGTTACTCAGGTGAGCACCATGACCATATCATACGCTACCCAAACCAAAAAAATCCCCTTCAATAGAATACTACGAGCAGCAGGGAATGGGCCATTGTCGAATCTATGGGTGAGAAGAGACAAGAACGAGGTTGGACTGATAAAAACTGGGCGATGGACCTAGACAGTTTGTTGGTTTGCAGGGTCTCAAACGGACCTGCATGGCGACCAAGTTGTTTGGTGATCTGGTTGACCTCATTATTTTGCAAAAGTTTCAAAACGAAGATACATATTCTTTTTAATGGTTTGAGAAAAGACAAACTAGAAGATAAGACAACTCTTATCTTGATATCAGATTATTAATTGAATAAATAGTAAAATATTTTTAAATTTATGAAAATGGTTGATTATCATGCTCACCTAAGATCATAAAAAATATAAAGAATATGGCTCCAATTTTTTAAACCATTGCATGACATGAATAAAGGAAAATTGTACCTTTAAGGAGAGAAAATAATGGGTAGATCTATTTGGTTGAGTATAAGACTTGACCTTCATGTTCATGTAGAAATTTTATCACATTAACGCAAGTTAGTCAAATATCAAAAAACTATTGGAACTACGCTTTCTGAGTATTTCAATGTTTAGAATAATGATTTCTATAATTCTCAACGTGTCTATGAAAAATGTGGTTGAAACATTAATTCTTTGAAAAATCTTTGTACAACTGTGCATTATTCTATGTGTGGATAAGACAATAAAATCTCCCATGAATAAGAGGAAGAGAAGGCTAAATTTCCTAGTACTACCTAAACATATTGGACATATATATTTTTATGGGTTGAAATGGTAGTTTGAGCCACTGGTAAGCGTATAAGGGAAAAGTGACCACTGTCACCTTAGTCACTAGCACCTCACTTCTGCGGAAGCCTAATCCTCATAGGGGAGATCCATATTTGATTATGCAAAGACACTGTAACAAAAATGTTCTCTCTCGTGGTTGTCAAAGATCAGTACCTAATGGAATCTAAAAAGGTGTATAAGGAGTTCTTATTGCAGTAACAATCTGTGAAGTGCATGTATAAGTGTTTTTCATACCCAAAAACACATAATCATGCAATCGATATTGAATAGTAGAGTAGATACTTATGACAGTATTAGTCTTAGCGATGTGGCAATATAACATGGTCAAGTAATGATTATGTAACCCTAAGATGCAACAATTCTGATACATGTTATTCACAAACAATTATTGTTTGTTACTATCATGCCAATATAGAGATGAACGTGTCAAAAATAAATCACTGATTTGAATGATAAACAATAACCTCATAACATTCATACGTATAGGTATATGTTTCAGTCATTAACAATCAAATCTTGGCAACATTAGTATTTTTTAGTATTCAATCAAACCATAAACTCATATATTTCTCTTTACCACAAATTGAACTGAGCATATAACATCTATCACACGTGCTTTTAATAATATATGTGGTCATAACAATATTGAAGCACATAGGAATGTAATAGAAATATCAGTCATGAAAGTATTCAGCATATACACATTTGACTTCACCATTGGTCGGCTTTAATTGCACGAAGTGAATGTAAAAGGTGGCAAGGCTTCCAGTGAAAGTGCAGCCAAGTGGCTAGAAAACAAAACTCAGGGAAATACCCAACCCAGGTCTTCACCACCTCGGTGTGGAAGGGAATGACCGCTACAGCAAGGGATATACTCACGAAGACAACCGTGGAGGGAGAAGGGTCTAGCCGGGTGGAGCGAAGGTTGGGAAGGTTGTTGCTAGGAGAAACAAGAATGAGGTGGTGATGGAGTAACGGAGGTTAGCAGAGGGGATAGAAAATGGTGTTGGAGGCCACAAGAGGGGATGGTGAACAACATAGAGGAGGGAAGATGTTTTTGTAGCAGTAGGAAGAGGTGTCTCGAGAGAGGTAATACACCAGCGAGGGAGTTAGAAAGGCATGTCAAAGGTGGATCAAAAGGTCAATGAGGTAGTAAAGGGAGATGACAGCAAAGGTGTGGAGGAGGATGCAGGTGGAGCAAGGAGGAGAGGCGTACTCGTGGGGACAGCGACGAGGTATAAGAAGGGAAACCTGTACTCCTTTTGAGGGAAAGGAAAGAAGAGAGAATGGGATTTCAGGGTGGAAAATATGATAAACAAAGGTTTAGGGGAATGAAAGGAATGACCCTAAGGTAGAAGAGGACTAGCAAGTATAATAGACAGTTGCAAGGAGGAAAGGTGACCAATGCAGATGGAAGAAGTTTTGAGGAGGAGGCTGAGAGCCAAGGGAAGGTCCTTGGATGGAGGTGCAAGGAAGGTTATGGGTTTAAACTCGGGTACGTGACTCAAGCTGATATGCACCAGATCTTGGCGGGTAATAATTTGTAAAGGGAAGAGGCTAGGTCAACGCATCTTAGTATAGTGACCAAGGATATAGAGGAGGGTCGAGGGTGTAGCTGGTCTTTGGAGGAGACTAGCATGGTTTTAAGTGATGGTAGAGGAAAATCTATCTAACCTAACCTAAATCTAACCTAAACAAAATTAACCCTAAAAACTATTTTAAGAACTAACTCTAGGCTAAGACTAACCCTGGGATATATTTGTGAGATGAAGAAGGTGAGATGACCTAGGGAAACCCTAGCACAACCGCTACCCAACCTAGGACTTATTAGGAGGAGGGCTAACCTAGTGAAGAAGGATCCTAGGTTAAGCAACTATCCTAGGAAAATTAAGGAGAAACCCTAGGGCACCCTCACGAGGAGTCATGTAGTTTATTGCTAAGGTGATAGGATGGAAGGTAATGACATGTCCTAAAGAAAAGTGCAGCTCTAAGGCTACCACTAAGACTCAGACATGGACATTCACCAGCATCCTGCAAAAAGGTAAGAAGCCTAACCTCCTTGTTCTTGTGTTCATCCAACAAATCAAAGCATCACCAAAAGAAGAGATTCACCAAAGAATTACTAGAAAAATAGGTTGCATTAACCAGAAAACTTCTTCAAGAGGAGTGCGTCCATCCAAAGCCTAAAAAACAAGTGCATAGTGATTTATCCCATAAGTTATAATTTACAAATGAAAGTGAGGAGATATATTTATATGATCTCACACTCACTTTTTAAAATAAAATCTAGGCTGACATTCCTTAAAATAAGTTAATTCAAAATTATAAAATGTCAACTGAAAAATAAAAGAAAATAATAATAAGATATAGGCTAGGTAGGCTTAAGATAGGCTACCTGGGGTATTTTCATCCCCAGGTGCCAAAATGTGCTCAAATAAGCGAATCACTCTGAACGAAAGGCCAGAGTGAACCGGAGGGGGGGCATTAATGCCCCATCTAACCCCTAAAATGCTATAAAATACCTCAATTCCCTCCTTAAAACATGGAAACATCCTAGCATGGAGGATGTCTTCCTTTGAGGAAAGAAGGCCATGGAGAGCAATGACCTACTAACTTAAGGGCCAGGAGGGTGTACGAAGTGGATGCAACTGAAGATGAGTGTCTCATAGCTAAAACAGAGGCCACTAGAGCATGAAAGAAGAATATGGATCCACAAGTCCCAGTGGTCAACCCTTAGGGGCTCCAGACACCAACCATAAGGTTAAAAATATCTTTAAAGGGAAGTCATCAATGCCATCAAGCCATAGTACCCTTAAAGGAGGAGAAAAGCATGCATCCATGACCACCATTTCTCAATAAAACCCTCCTCGTCGAAAAATTTGGTTGTCTCTCCCTAGGATACACCTGAAGGTGCATTAGGTACAAATGCAATGTAACAATGGCTCCAACTGTGGGACGAGTTCTCTTCCTGGGAGTGCTCATATACCTACACACATATCAAATTCTTGAGAGATTAAAAGCATCTAGAGGTAGACACTTTCATCCTTCCTTGTTCGCAAAATGAGGGAAACAAACTAAGAACAATAAGAACTAACTAACGGATGAAAATAAACCAAATGCAATGCACAGTAACATGCCTAATGCAACTAACCCTACCTAACCTAAGGCTGTCAATCAAAGTAGGTTAGGTAGGATCATACCACTAATGTAACCATTTGAGTAAGCAATTCATACATGATATCTTACCTTTGTCCTTTAGTGTAATCCATGACAATACCTCATTGATGATATGTTGAGTTTGTACATGGATCTTCATCTAGATAAGTGCATGAAAATGAACCTTCTTAAGAACCTGGAATACTTGAAATCGATATTATGACAAGATTTGTTGATCCATGCTTCTAGTGGACTTATGTATGGAACACCTTCATCATACATGTCTTCTAAGAAAAAATTCTTCCTGAAACTCGCCCATAAATCCTGAACTTGGGACGCTATTCGTAGAGTTGGACCTCACAAATATTCATATGTGAGCCGCAACCTGTCTCTGCATTTACTCAAACATTTCTTTGGGCATAGAAGTACATTTCTTATCCTTTTCACATTCATGTTAGTAACCCCAATAATTCTTGAAAATTTGAAATTGTCAGCTATATAATTCATACCTTCATGCATCAAATGAAAAGATAAACAATAAACATTATGAAACCTAGGGATGAAAATCATACCTGTCCACCTACCTTCCTTAGTTTTGTCGAGGTCTATCAGTAAGGCCTTACCAATGTAAGGTAGAGTGGGATGAACAACTTCTTCAACGCTTCTTGAGGAGAACAACTGATAGCAATGACCTAGGCTCATCATATGTTGAATATATTGAAAATAATCCTTAGTGAAACATGCTTCCCTGCTGGAAAATGAGCATGATGGAGATATCATGGAAGAATCACCAGAGATACAAGGTCCCAAATATTCAAACTTTTCATCATAACGGGCCATCTGCATATAACAACAATATGCTGAATCGATCGATGTTCCATATCCAATTATGGTGGAAAAAGGATTGAGCCATTCTTCGTCATTATCCTCACAAGGGGAAGGAATTATCATATCTCCTTCAACAAGCTATTCATAAGTTATTTTTTCAACATCCCTGGTGGAGGTGACTGAGAGTTCCTCGTCCCAAATAGTGTCAAATTCTACCTCACCCTGGGTAACTTCTTCAATTTTTTCTTCCTTACTACAACGTATGGAGATGATGTTACCTGGTCTCTAGGAATCATAGAAAGGCGGACCCATAAATGTCCAATAACCATCGTCCTCAGAGTTCCCACCATTATGTTCCCAGAAGTGCAGTAGGTCATAAGGAGTTTTTGCATGTTGGAATGAGGAACTCATCCTATCTTTAGCATATTCAATCATGAATTCTAGATCTGTATATATGGGACCACCATCAAATTCATCTTCTTGGGAAACTTCATCTATTGTGATCAATGTCATCAGTTAGACCTTGAATAATGGTTGCTTCAAATTGATCTCCATTTTGGGATTCCTTACTAAACAAGTCCTTCGCATGCTTGACACAAGGTATCCATTCGCCATGGTGTCCTGAATCCCAGTGGTTATAGAATGTTTCCACAAATTTTGCAAATGATGATATTATTCCTTTATCTAGGCCCACAAACGAAGCAAGGGCCTTTCCTCGCAGGTGAAGGAAAAATTCTCTCATCTAAAAATCTTGTTCGTCTTTGATACTATAATCTAAATCCAAAGTCATAAGCCATTCATACATGATGCACGACATTATCATGGTCACCCTTGAAGATGTGTTAGAATACCTCTGGTAACTCATCTAAATATCCTGGGAAAGATGATAGATTAAGAGGACCGAAACCAATTTCCATTTCTGTAGCAGTCGGATTATCAAGATCTTCAAAATCAAATAGAATATCATCTTTGGTTCTTTCTCTTGAATCATCTTGAATCTGGATTCTTCCCAGAGTTTCTTCCCATATTCTATCGATCATGGCATTTCTTTCATGTTCTTCGACATTGTAATCCCAATCCATGTTGAATGCATTAATGAATTTCCTGAGAGAAGAAAAACTTCTGCAAAGAAAACCCTCATACCAATTTTTGACAGATAAGTTGTCTTCTAAGTGAAGAGATAGCATAAATAGTCTCACACTAATGTCTTCATGCATGATGTTACTTTACAGATGAATTGCATGAATTCTTGAACATGGGGTGCTAAATGGTTCTTATACTGCCAAAACAATGGGAAAATTTCCTTCCCCCGTCTCGAATGGCATACTTGTGTGAGAAACCTAGAATGCATGAGAATTCCAATATTTCCATCCACAATTCATAATTGGATGCCATATCATCACGATTCCCCATATTTATAGAGTATTTCTTTTATTTTTCATTGATTAAAGTCACTAGGAGAAACCTACGAGGTTAGTTAAGAAAATATCACCAAAGTACTAAATAAAAAAAGGGTGTACCTGATAGATGGGATGGGTTGTGCTCTTTATGGAGTCACCAGGTAATCCTGCAGGTTATTCCTTAACAATATATTTTCAAAATACAAAGAAAGACTTACCTCAATTTTCTTACCGAATGTTGTTCTTTCCAGGGGTGTGAATGACTCTAGATCAACTGCTTCAAATTTTGAAATGCTCCCTAGAAACGACGCCAAAATGTTACCGGTTGAAATGGTAGTCTGAGCCACCAATAAGCGTATAAGGGAAAAGTGACCAATGTCACCTTAGTCACTAGCCCCTCACTTATTCATAAGCCTAAGCCTCCTAGGGGAGAGCCCTATTTGATCCTGCAAAGACACTGTAAGAAAAAATTTCTCTCTCATGGTTGTCATAAATCAGTGCATAATAAAGTCTGAAATGGTGAATAAAGAGTTGTTATTGCAATAGAAATGTTTGAAACACATGTATACATGTTTTTCATAGCCCAAAACACATAAGCATGCAACCAGTATTGAATAGTAGAGTAGATACTTATGAAATTATTAGTCTTAGCACTGTGGTAATATAAGACGTTACACGGTCAAGTAATGATTCTCTAACCCTAAGATGCAACAACCCTCATACACGCTATTGACAAACAGTTATTGTTTGTTAGTATCATGCCAATATAGAGATGAACGTGTCATAAATAAATCACTGCTTTGAATGATAAGCAATAACCTCATAACGTTCATAGGTACAAAGCATATGTTTTAGTCATTAACAATCAAATCGTGGAAACATTAGTATTTTTCAATATTCAATCAAACCATAAATTCATATATTGAGTCTTTACGACAAATTGAACTGAGCATATAACATCTATCACATGCGCTTTTAATAATCCACATGGACACTCATAACAGTATTGAAGCACTTAGCAATGTAATAGAAATATCAGTCATGAAAGTATTCAGCATACACATTTGACTTCACCATTGGCCAACTTTTAATGCACGAAGAAAATGCAAAAGGTGGCGAGGCCGCCACTGAAAGTGTAGTCAAGAGGCTGGAAAAAAAAATAAGGGAAAGACCCAACCCAGATTTGCACCAAACCTTACAAATAGGACAACTTGGTGTGTAAGGGAATGGATGCTACCGCAAGGGACCATAACATCCTATTGTCTTCTACAATGTATCCTAAATAAGAAAAATGTAGAGAGAGATAAGCAATAATAAGAAAGAAAAAAAGAATATTACGGTATGTTTACCATAACGTTTCATCTCGAAGTCGAATAGGGGATTTAATGGTATCAAAAGTTATCACAAGTTACCAAGAGCACCTCAATCCGACATTGGGATCAAAAGTTATCACAAAAATACCGTAATATTCTCTTTTTCTCTCATTTTTTGCTTATCTCTCTCTACCTTTTCCTTATTTAGGATACATTTTGATCTTGGTAATTCCTTATGATAGACTCACAAAGAAAACCATGGAGGGAGAAGGTTCTAGCTTAGTGGAGTGAAGGTCAGGAAGGCTACTGTTAGGAGAAATGATAGCGAGGTGGTGATGGAGTAACAGAGGTTGTTGGAGGGGATAGGAAATGGTGTTTCATGTTGCGAGAGGGGATTGAGAACAACGTAGAGGAGGTAAGACATTGTTGTAGAAGTAGGTACAGGTAGCTCGATATAGGGAATACTCCAACGAGGAAGTTAGAAAGGTATGCCGAAGGTGAAGCAGAGGGCCAATGAGGTAGTAAAGGGAGCTGACATCGAAGATGCAGAGGAGGCTGCAGGTGGAGCGAGGAGGAGATGCAGAATCATGGGGATAGTGGTTCTCATTATAAGAAGAGAAACCCGTAGCCCTTTTGGCATGCCTGAGGGAAAGGAAAGAAGAGTGAATGGGGTTGTGGGCTAGAAACGGTGATCAACGAAGGTTCAGGAGAATGAAAGGAATGACCGTGAGGTAGAAGAGGACTAGCAAGTATAATAGGTAACTGCGAGGAGGAAAGGTGACCAACGAAGATGGTAGAACTTTCAGGCAGGCTATCGAGAGCCAAGGGAAGGTCCTTGGATTGAGGTGCAAGGAAGTTTATGCGTTTAAACTCAGGTATAGGACTATGGCCCGTTTGTGCCATATCTTGGTGGGAAATAATTTGTAAAGGGAAGAGGTTGGGTCAACGCCTCTTAGTATAGTGACCAAGGATAGAGAGGAGGGTCAAGGGTGCAATGGGTCTTTGGAGGAGACTAGTGAGGTTTTAAGTGATGGTAGAGGAAAATCTATCTAACCCTAACCTAAAGCTAACCTAACCAAAAATAACCCTAAAAACTATTCTAAGAACTAACTGTAGAAGGAGCAAGTCGACATAAGTCGACTTGAACGAAGACCGACTTAGTCGATCAGCCGACTAAGTCGAGAGACCGACTACGTCGGTCGGCTGAGTAAACACAGTGGTTAGTCTGTTAACTAATAGTCGTGTTGGTTCGGTGAACCGACAGGTAGTTATGATTATAACTGTTTGTAACCTGTATATTAGGCTGTTGAGCCACACAAGAACGACGTTCAGTTCTTGGCTTTGTATGATCTATTGAGAATAATATAATCCGTTTATCCTATCTGTTCTTGTCTCTTGCATCTGTGTATATTCTGTATATTTCTATATGTATTATTGGTAACCTTATGTGATCTGTGAGATTACAACACTAACCCTAGGCTAAGATTAAACCTAGGCTAGATTTGCGAGATGAAGAAGGTGAGAGGACCTAGGGAAACCCTAGCAAGATCCCTACCCAACCTAGGACTTCTTAGGAGGAGGGATAACCTAGTGAAAAAGGGTCCTAGGTTAAGAAACTAGCCTAGGAAAATTGAGAAACCCTAGGGAACACTCACGAGGAGACGCGTTGTTGATTGCTAAGGTGATAGGAAGGAAGGTAATGACCTATCCTAGGGAAAAGTGCAGCTCTAAGGCTACCACTAAGACTCATACATGCACATTCACCAACATCCTACAAAAAGGTAAGAAGCCTGACCTCATTCTTGTGTTCATCCAACAAATCGAAGCATCACCAAAAGAAAAGATTCACCAAAGAATTACCAGAAAAATAGCTTGCATTAAACTAAAAACTTATTCAAGATGAGCGCATCCATCCAGAGAAACCTTAAGAAGGTTAAAACAAGTGCATAGTAATTTATCCCATAAGTTCTGATTTACAAATGAAAGTGAGGAGATATATTGATATGATCTCGCACTTACTTTTTAAAATAAAATCCATGCCTACATGCCTTGAAATAATTTAATTCAAAATTATAAAATGTCAACTAAAAATTAAAAGAAAATAATAATAAAATATAGCCTAGGTAGGCTTAAGGTAGGCTACCTAGGCTATTTGCATCCCCATGTGCCAAAATACGCTCAAATAAGTGAATCACTCTGACTGAAAGGACGGAGTGAACTGGAGGGAGGGAGTTATGCCCCATCTAACCCTTATAATTCTATAAAATCCCTCAACGCCCTCCTCAAAGCATAGAAACAACCTGGCATGGAGGATGCTTCCTCTGAGGAAAGAAGGCTAGGGAGAGCAAGAACCCACTGACTGAAGGGCCAGGAGGGTGTACTAGGTGGATGCGACTAAATACGAGTGTCTCGTAGTTGAAGTAGAGGCCAACATAGCGCGCACACAGTATATGAAGCCATGATACCCACTGGTCAACCCTTAGGGGCCGTAGACACCAACCCTAAGGTTAAAAACCCCTTTAGATGAAAATATTTTATAAAAAAATATTAGTCCATCAACAAAATTTTATTTAGCTACCTTTATTACTATTTCTTTCAATCTCTTTATTTAGTTGTAATTGTCGAGAATAGGATTGAAATTCTATTAAGAATCACACTTCAATTCTAGATGATCAAACTAAAAGTGGTGAAGGATAAATAGAAGGTAGTTTTATATGTTTGAATCATTATTCTTCAAACCTTTAATATTGTGGTCTTTTTCAATGGTTGTCAATCGTAAATGCATAGCATTGTTGTTGTACAAGACCCAATAGCTATATTAATATAGTTGATCACCAATCCACCTTTACCAAAATAAATGTAATGATTCTTTTGTAAGTTCATATAAATATGTTGAAAATGTATTATGTAATATATGACATGTGCTTTTTCTTTTTGTAGATTCAAGTAAGAATGTGTTGTTATAATATATGACAAGTGCCCTTTCTATTATGTAGTATATGAAATGTGCTCTTTCTTTATTTGATTAAAAAAAGTTACCAAATTGCTAAGAATTTAAGACTCTGAAAAAGAGTTGACAAAGACAATGAATTTAATAGAAAATAAAAATTGTGTCAATCATGATCGTATTTGTTAACAAATTCATAGATGGAATTTGGTAAACCAAAAGTGGATGTGATGAGAGATCTTTATTTAGAAATGTCTTGAATCAAAGAGAAATATTTTTGAGAATATTTTTATTGTTTCCTAATAAGTGTTCTAAAGATAACAAAGAAAAATACATAATTGAAAAAAATATGGGATTATTTTTCTATGCACAACATAATAATGGTTATTTTAGAGGGTGATGAAGTATAAAGGATGACATGTGACATTTACATTCTGGAGAATCCTCACACTTTATCCTCTAAAGAAGAGAATAGTGTTAGACTCTCGTAGTGTTTCATGGAAATAAATCCAAAATATGATGTCAAAACTTTTATTGTCTTTTTTTTAAAGTTTTAAAGAAATATGTAATAGACTTCAAACATCATATATTTGTTAACCTAAGTGTTATTTACATCAAATGTATATTTGATTGGGTTGGTTCATTATAAATATTTTTTAATTTAATGGTTATATATATATATATATATATATATATATAATTCGTTTAATTTTATTTTTCGTTTTTACTAACACTTTACTTTAACTATATATTCATAATGAACAACTTCTCTAATTTAGTGCCTTATATATATCATTTTGTAGTTACATTTTTAGTTATGATTTTTGTATGTAGTCTAAACATCCTTTCAAAATAAATTATTGGTAATGGGAGTAGAGTGACTTCTAATTGGGATTAGAGTGTTTACCAAGAAAAAACTTGACTACAAATAACCATTATTATGCACAAATGTTAAGTCCTATGGTTTTCATTTAATGTTTTATGAAAAAAATGAGTAAATTTGAACAATTGAAGGATGAAAAGTTGTTATTTATTTGGGATTGCTAGCAATGTACACATATTCTACCATTCACTAATGTATGTGAATATTAATGGAGAACTGCATATTTTCAAGAAACTATTGAAAGATGTTTTTTTCAAATATGGAGATAGATATGAAAATTTAAACATATTATTTACAAATGAAGGTCAATATCATTCAAAAGAAAATAGGAAAGATGATTTTTTGAAATTGCAATCAAGTTGGACACTTAGTTGTGTAGATGAAATAAACAAGAAAATAAAAATAAAAATACTTCATTTTTTAATTATTAAGGGCCTCCTTCAAACATGAGATGTTGGTTAAAAACATTCAAATTCAAAAGACAAGAATTATCAAAACTGCAATTAAGTTGAACATTTGAACCAATGGTCCAAATAAAATACATTAAAAAAATTGTATTTTGATGATAATTTTATTTGTTTTGATAAATTGTTAAATATGAATCGTAAGTGAAATCCATTAAAAAAATTGTATTTTGATGATAACTTTATTTGTTTTAATAAATTGTTATCAGCATAAAATATGAAAAGTAAATAATGATGTTTTTGAAAAATTCATATTATATTAGTACTAACTATACTTCAAAATTTTGTAATGTATAAATAATAGCATTAACAAATGTGTTGTATTTTTTTCTTAAGTATTTAAGAGAATTATAAATAAATATTTCATTATATCCCATATATCCAATATGAATGGAACATTATTACATGCAATTCATAAAATAACATTATAAAATAAGTAATTTTTAAGAAATCCAAACATTGATACAAGTGTACAAAGATTTTTTTTATATACCCTTGAGTTAGAGAATCGTTTGAACAGTGCTTTAGTACTTACAAGGTTTGTTTATGGATATTTATGCAATCAAAAAATGTCTAGTTTTTGTCATTCTTATTTGATAAAATAAATTGAAATAGAACATTTTAAAATAATTTTAGCTCAATATAATTGTGACACCATATTAAGAAAGAATTATGTTGATGTTGAGGATTCAAGTGTATATCTCAAAATTTTAAAAATAAAATTTTGGAGATCCTAAATATAATGTTCGAAACAAAGAAATTGTAAACCATCGGAAGGAAAACTATGTTTGTATGACAAAGGGAACTATGTAATTACAAAGGGCTATCCTTAATACATTTGAATGGTATTAAGGATGTAATGTATACTGTTAAAAATATGAAACTCGGGTGTTAAATAATGTAATTAATTATTTTTTTCTAAATATTTTGTATGTATAAATCTTTTTATTAGATTGATAAAAAAAAATTGATGATAACTTTATTTGTTTTAATAAATTGTTATAAACAAAAAAAAATATGAATAATAATTATTGATGTTTTTAGAAAATTGAATATCATATTAGTACTAAATATATTTGACAATTTTGCAATGTATAAATAATAGCTTTAACAAATGTGCTGTATATTTTTCTTAAAGATATAAAAAATTATAAATAAATAATTCATTAAAAAGATATAATTCAAGTAATTGACTTAAATTGACAAGGGCTATAGGAATGCTACCTCTGAGTTTATTTGAGGCAAGATATAGTCTCCTCAACTGAGTCAAATTGCCAAGGGATGCAGGGATGCTACCGATGAGCATATTTGTAGAAAGATTTAGGATAGTCAACTGAGACAAATTGGAAAGAGATGCAGGGATGCTACTAGTGAATCTATTTGAAGAAAGATATAGTTCAGTCAAGTGATCCAAATTGGTAAGGGATGCAAGGATGCTACCAATGAATCTATTGCAAGAAATTTTTATATAAGTTAATTGAGTCAAATTAGTGAAGACTGCAAAGATGGTACCAGTGAATGTATTGTCAAAAAGATCTATATAAGTTAACTGAGTCAAATTAGCAAAACTTACATTGATGCTAACACTTAGTGTATTATGAGAAAGATCTATATAACTTAATTGAGTCAAATTAGCAAACGCTACATAAATACTACCACTTAGTGTATTTTAAGAAAGATCTATATAAGTTAATTGAGTCAAATTAGCAAAAGCTATAAGAATGCTACCACTTAGTGTATTTTGAGAAAGATCTATATAAGTTAATTGATTCAATTTGCTAAGGGCTTTAGGGATTCTACCAATAAGATTATTTGAAACCAAACGTAATATGCTTAATTGAGTCAAAGTCAGAATAGCATTAAATGTGTTGTGGCTTACTGGTCAAATTGGTGATGTTGGCAATGTCTTCAGGGATGATGGTCACTCCAATTTCATAAAGAGCCAAGTGGGTCAATCTGGTCAAATTGGCAATGGCTTTAAATGTGCCACGCGAAAGGCTAAGATCAAGAGATAGATAGGAAAGGGGAAGCCAGAATATTTCAGAAGGAATAGAAGACGAAATATTAAGCACCGAAATTGACAACTGTGTAAGTTGCGTCAGATTACCGAATTTGTTGAGGAAACTATTTTCCTTTCGTTGATACGTGCTGAAAATGACTGGGATTGCGACCGCTCCACTATTCCATTCCACGCTTTCACTCGAATTTAAATCGGGACGTTTTCCTTTATCTGTCCTCAAAGTTGAACCTTCCACGCTTTTGCCATTTACCATTTTTCATTTACAATTTATTATTATTTAATATGGAGCAGGGTATTAAATGCTCCGTGATAACACTGTACACTAATAGATCTGAACTTGTTTGAGATCTAATGACATATTTTTCACCAAATTTAACTTCATTCATGGAAAACTATCTGTAAATTAATAAGGGTTTAGGTATTATTGATCATGTCACCGGAGCACCGATTCCCCTGGGCCCATCAAATTTTTTTTTCCATTCATCCAAACTATACGTCGATAAGGTTTTGGATACTATTGGTGTCACGGGAATACCGATTCCCATCAAAATTGTATTCCCATTCATCCAAACGACGATTGTTAAGTTGATAAGGGTTTAGATATTATTGGTCGTTTAACGTGAGTACTGATTTCCTTGGTCCAAACAATATTTAAGTTGATAAGGGTTTAGATATTATTGGTTGTGTCACAACTTAGTGCTGGAATTTGGTTTTGATTGGTTTTGATTGCCAATTGTTTTGTTTAAAATTTTACCATTCAAGAGTGAAGGTTTGCTAAAAAAATTCACCTTTAAATAGTGGAAGTTTGATAAAAGATTTACCTTTAAATAGTGAAATTTTGTTAAAAAATTTAACTTTTAATAATTAATTTTTGTTTTTTTTTTCAAAAAAATATATTTTTTTTACATTTTTATATTAAAATAAAAATGGTGCATTAACATGATTCCTATTTATTTTATATACTATTTATGTATTGAATTAATATTATATAAAAATATAAGTTAAAAAAAAATCACAAATACACATCATAATATGCAGAAATAAATAAATAATGAAACATAAATAAACACAAAAATGATTCAATTTAATTTTACTAAATTGTGCCTATAAAAAGAAAATAAATATCACACCATTATTTTTGTTTGCAAAATTGATATTATAAAAGAAAACAAATACATAGTTTGATATTTTCAACAAATATCATAAATTCTCCTTTCAATTGCACTATGTATAATCTCATAAACTTGTTGTCATTCCACTTCTGATATATATAGTTCTGTTAATAATACACGAATTAATGCATCAAGGATGTTTATTGACAATTTTGTTCTTCTAATATCTTTAATCACATTTTGCTTTGAGGAGCTTCCAGCTTGTCTTTACCCCTCCTTTTAGATTCACACACAGATACTTAGGGAATTCTAATGGAGGCATTGTCGATAGTATATGGGTCATCAAGAAGATTCAAAAATACCTTCAAAGGAACAGGCTCAGAGGATGGACACATCGAGGGAAGAGTGTTTGATTCTGCAAGTGGCAAGGATGAGATATGAAAGGGAGGGGAGAAAGAGGTAACCTTAGACAGAGGAGGAAAATCTTCAAGACTAAGTAAGGGATCCTTAGAAAGGGGTCGACCTCTAGTAGAAGGAGTAGCTTGAAGAGAATCCAAGCCCTCTAACCCTTGACCTTTTAATGCCACATCATCAACCATCGGGTTATCAGTCCCCCCACTCAATGATTCCATCCCGAGAGCAGTCGGCTTAGGGACACCATCCACCGACAAGATCCCAAAGGGCTCATCAACAAATAAAAACTTGAGTAAGACAGGCATCGAGCTGGCGAACTTACTAACGAATGATGTAGTCGACTCATGGTCTAAAGGAAGGGGGAACATGTTCCCTTCGGCCGGCTCAAATTCAGACTCACCAGCTCTCGTAACTGCATCCTCCCCCCCATGATGACCAGAGAAAAAATCCTTAGAGTGACCCGTCCTTCTGCATTGGTGACACCTAAACGGAACCCTCCAGTACTCAAGCGTTTGAATAAAAGAATCACCATCCCACACCACCTCCAGTTCATCTGAAAAACCCTCTCTCATATCCATTTCCACAAAAACATGAGGTGCAATTCTGTTAGAGCCCATCAGATGGCTCTCCTCCATATGTATGAATTTGCTAATAGAGTTAGCCAGAGCCTGGAAACCCTTAAGGTTCTAGCAGAAAATCAAAAAGTTTGGTAAGACCACCCACAAATTTATTTTCTCAAGCTTAGTTATACGAGGGTCAAAATAGACATTCCAATGAGACAAAACCAAGGATCATTTCCCATGGACCCAATATCTCCCCTCAATCACTTGTCTATCAACATCATATATTTATTAACCTAAGTGTTATTTACATCAAATGTATATTTGATTGGCCAATATTCACATCCATCTATGTTTTGATTTTTCATTCTTCTGACATTATGATTTGATTATTTGACTAATTGATTTATGGCTCTTCTGTATTTCAGGGAAGGCCATCGCTCTTTGCAACAGAAACAAGGCCGCATTTAGAATTGGGGATATGCACATATAGTAAAAAGATGAAAGTTGTAAATCTGTCCAGCGAGGGCATGGTTTCAACTCACAAGCCACAACCTTCTCCTTCTCATGGATATATTATGTTATTTTTACTTTGCACTCCTTAGTTCGTAAAGAAGTTTGATTTAGAGATAATATTATGAATATTGAGTTTAAATATATATACATTACATAAAATATACAGAAAATCATAGTAGATTTTAAACAAATCATTAGATTTTTAAAAAAATCTTTAATTCTAAACCAAAAAAATTCTACAAACAATACCTTTGAATCTTCATAATGCTTTCCAAGACTCTGTGTTCAAAGTCTAGACTCCACTATCCACTCTCCAACTCCAAGAGCTTGTAGGCTCCAGCTCCAGCCTTCCAAGTTCCACTTCCAACTTCCAACTTTCAACTTTCAACTTTCAACTTTCAAATCATATAGTTGAGCATTGAGCACTCAAAATTGTACTATGTAGATGCTAATTACAATACTAAAAAAATAAAAAAATAATAGAAAAATCATTGTTAAATGACTATTTTTCCTTTCTGAAAAAATCAAGAAAACCTACAAAATAGAAAAGCATGCATGATGGAAATAATACTAACTTAACTTAATATTTTTCTTTTTTTGTGAAAGTGTGGTTGGAATTTGGAAAGTATAATTTTATATAATAATAAGATAAAAGTATTGATGTTACTAATTTACTAGTATTAAATTTTTTTTCAGAAAGAAAAAAGCCGGTCCTTGATATTCATTTGAATCAAAGGGCATCTAATGTGCCTGCCCAAGTTATGGGCTACAATCAAAGAAGTGTTTCAAATATGTGGCATACCGCCAAAATTCCAGAAGAGTCACAACTCAACAAGTACTGCGGGGGAGGGCCCAGTGCTAATCTAACATGACAATAATACCCATTAGTCAGTTCTGTCAGGCCACCCCATATGTACCATGTACAAAAAAGAGCAATGATCAGCAGTCTAAAGGAGCCAGCTCCATACAAACAAGAAAGGGTGCAAAATGTAATAGGGACAGAAAGCTCCCGCACCAACTCAAATGAGTTTGAAATTTTCATGAGAGGTCAAAAGACCATCAAAAAAATCAGAGTATGTGCCATATCCCGGAGCCAAAGTAAGAGAAACTTTAGAGAGACGGTCAGCTTGTTGATTATGTTCATGGTAGATATGGCCAAATGACAGTTCTAGAAACTGTGTGCAAAGCTTTCTAGTCTCCCTACACCAGTAATGGATCTCAGGTGGAGAAAGGGTAGACTTACCCTTCGCCCAGTTGATGATGACTGAGGAGTCACCAAAAACCTTGAGTGAGGGAATCCCCATCATTTGGGTGGTAAGCAGAAGGGCCAAAATCCCAACCAGTTCTACTTTTGTATTGGTGCACAGGCCTACCCCCACAGCAAACTCAGAGGAATGTGACTCATTCAGGTGCAGGCTGAAGCCAATGCCTCCCATATTTTTTGTTGATGCTCCATCAAAAAAACCACAAGGATAATCAAGTTTTGGGCCAGGTCCCAGAACTCTAGACTTTTTTCCCTTTTCTGCAGTAGGGAAATACATCTGAGAGAAGTAAACGACCTTCTGGATCATACTGAGCACAGACGTCTTTTTCCCTTCGAATAAACAGTAATTCCTCGCTTTCCATAAAACCCACATAGTGTGGAAGGGAAGGAAACAACAGATGGAGTGCTTAGAAAATCGAACAATCCAATTTTCCAGAAACTCCATGAGATTATCAGACTTAGTGTAAGGTGCAATGTGATGTTGTTCTCTCAGGTAAGTGGGCAAGTTCTTCCAAACCGAGCAGTGAACAAATAAATGCTATGCACTGTCAACATCTGCACAACAAAGAGCACAAATACTAGGCCCAATCTAGCCCCTTTTCTGTAGATTATCCCATGTGAGTAGTTTGTTCAATAATCCCAGCCAAACAAAACAACTAATCTTTTTAGGCAGAGTGCCATTCCAGATGAGATCAATAATACTACTTCCAGTAGGAGGATTCGATGATTGGACAATGGAATCATATACCAAGTTTGCAGTAACGGAGCCATTCTACAGATTATGTTCCCAAACAAGAGAGTCTGATTATGCATACAGACGAATACCACCCAGATCCAAACTGTGGGTGAAATATTCCCAAGTTGTTTTCCATTCTCCACCGATGCAGAGTTCCTCAGCAGTGTACCAGTAGTTGTGAAACCCAGGGAGGATATTACGAGCACTGGCAAAGGTGGTGATATCCAGATCTGCTAGGTAAGCAAGAAGTCCCGTAGGCAGTGACAGCGAATTGGAGGCACCCACGATAGGGTCAATGCCCAAAAGGATGTTGTTTCCATTGCCCACTTGCCAAGCAAGTCCACGACCCAGCCAAGGAAGGGTTTGTAAGAATCCCCTCCATATAACAAAACCTCCACGAGAAAGGAATTTCTTACCTCGAAGCCATTCAACAACCAAGATATTCTTCAGATATTTGTTTATTAGAACCCGATGCCATAAACCATCATTCTAAAGGACCATCCAAAAGTTTTTGAGTCTTAAAGAAATACCGAACCAGTGCAAATTCTTGATACCCTACCCCCCATACTTTTTGGCCAAGAGAGTTGCTGCCAGTTGGACAGATGGTACATGTGTTTGTTACTGGAAGAGCCCCATAAAAATACAAAAGCAATACTCCCGAGTTTGTTGATAACAGAAACAGGAATGGGGGTAAGTCCCAACCAGTAGACAGGAATGCTTATCAGAACCGCTTGGACAAGGATCAAATGGCCTCCAAGAGAGAGTAGCTTGTGCGACCAGTGAATAATTCTAAATTCAAATTTTTGGATGAGCCAATGCCAATCATTGATTTTATACCCCATAGGTTTGAGTTGAAAGCCGAGGTACTTGAAACCTGATGTAATTGGTTCCATTTTATAGGGAAGAATCCGAGCAATGTCAGTACCAATATCTACATCCAGGTTGTTGTAGAGAAAGCAATCTACATCTAGGTTGTTGTAGAGAAAGCACGATTTTTCCATGCTGATGCAAATCCCCAATGCCTTGCAGAATGTACTCAAAATGACTTCGAAAGCCATCCATTCAGATAATGTACCAGAGCCCAACAATATAAGATCATCCACAAATAGGAGATGCGTAAGGGAAAGAGAAGAAGAAATCTTTATACCTTTGATGAGACCATGATCCCTGGCATCAGCAATCATTAGGATGAGCCCTTCTACGACAAGAATGAAGAGTAGAGGAGATAAGGGACAGCCTTGTCTAATACCATGAGAGGCTTTGAAGAACTTTGAGGGAGTCCCATTGACAAGGACAACAAAATTTGCTGATGTGAGACAATCCATAATCCAGTTAACCCCAAGAAGAGGAACCCCAATTTGGATTAGGATGAGACGAATGAAAGACTAGTTAAATCTATCAAAAGCCTTTACCAAGTCCAGCTTTAGGATGAGAGCACACATATTTTTGGTTTTCATAGTATGGAGGGTCTCTTGAACAATACCAATAGGTTCGACAATCTGTCGGTCCTTAAGAAAACCATACTATTCTCTGGAAATATGAGAGTCCAAGTGGGGCTTCAACCTAACAGCAATCACCTTCGATATTAGTTTATATAACAAATTACACAAGGAGATAGGCCTGAAATCAGCGAAGGTTGAGTGCTTTTCCCTTTTAGGAATCAAGGCGAGAAATGTGGAGTTCAGTGAGGGAGGGACGCATCCCGAAACCCTAACACAATCAACAGCAACAAGTAATTATTTTCCCAATAAGTCAAAAAAGTGAAGATAAAATTCAGCAGGCCAGCCATC
This sequence comes from Pseudotsuga menziesii, assembly GCA_001517045.1. NCBI lineage: Eukaryota > Viridiplantae > Streptophyta > Pinopsida > Pinales > Pinaceae > Pseudotsuga > Pseudotsuga menziesii. The sequence goes on along the minus strand of LPNX010555916.1, from coordinate 263,456 downwards.
AGGTCCGGGACTCCTGTCCTTCTTGAAGGAGTGAAGGGCACTTTCGACTTCAAATAGTGTAATAGGTTGTGTGAGACCGGGTGCATCCACAAGGGAAATCATATTGGGATACAGCATGGTAACCCTAATCTGTTCGAGTAAACCGGTTTGCTTGTCATCACAGAAGATTTGAGCAAAATGACTAATACCCAACTCCTTAAGAGCAGTCTCCTCTTCCACTATACCACCATCCTCATCCAAAAGAGACCAAATAGTATTCTGATTTCTTCTTCCAGAAGCCAAAGCATGGAAAAACTTAGAATTTGAATCCCCATGGAGAGCCCATTTAGTATGACTTTTAAGCTGCCAGGTCAGAAGGATATGGTCTAATGGTTTCGTTTTCTTGTGGCGGAGCTATGACAGAGCAGACTGTTCATCCTGTGTGAGGATGCCAAAGGCCGAGCCCGAGAGGATTGAGCTAATATCCAAGTCTATCCTATGAGATTCGGACTCCAAGATGGAGCCTTTATCCTTAATCCAGCCCTTGACCTCCTTCTTAAGAGAATGGAGTTTGTGGGTGAGAAGTTCACAATCAGTGCTAGAAGAAGGGGCAGACAGTTCAGACCATATCTTGAAAACCCAAGAGGTGAAGTTAGGATCGTTCAGCTAGGATCTATTAAACTTGAAGGGGTAATTACAGGACCCAATCGACTTATTCCACTCTAGGCAGATAGGATAATGGTCAGAGATATCAGAATGAAGATTCCATGCCCAGTGAACCTGGAGAGAGGGGATCAAAGAAGAAGCAATGAGGAAGTGGTCAATTCTCTTGCTAATCCCTTCCGTGCCCACCCTACCATTCCTCCATGTAGGGCCAGCACTGGGAGAAGCAATGTCCACAAGTCCTAGAGAGTCAAAAAAGAGATTAAAGTGCGAAGAGAGAGGGTCAATAACAACCTTTTTTCCCCAAGTCTCAGAGGCTTTCAGGGTAAGGTTCAGGTCACCCCCCAAAATCAGATTTGGAGAATTTAGTAGACCCCCACCTATGAACATTCTCCCAGAAGATATCCCGATGTCTGTAAGGGCCGTAGCAGTTGAGAATGTCCAAGGGGACATTCATACCCCTAAAGGTGGCCTTGACAAGGATACCTACAACCGTTTTGAAGGCACGGCATCTGACCCGATGAGGGTTCCAAGCAGACAATAACCCTCCCGAGAGTCCTGAAGCACTAATAGCGCAGAATTCCCAGCTAGGTAAGAGCTTTGAGAAAGCATGGAGTGCAGGGAAGGAGCTACACATAGTCTCCTGCAAGAGTATCATATCAGGACGGACCGAACAAAAAAG
>LPNX010555916.1:228017-261978 GCA_001517045.1 Pseudotsuga menziesii | reverse complement strand
GGGGGGGGGGGGGGGGGGGGGGGGGGGGGGGGGGGGGCGGTCAATGCTCTAAGTCCCTAGGAAGAGTTCCCTTTAGCAGCCTCTTTGATGCAAACCGATAGGGGAATATAAGGAGGAGAGGCTGAGGAAAGATTCCCCATCAATTCTTTCTTATCCTTCTTCTTATTCTGGACAGTCACAGTCTCAAAACAGGTGGCGGGACATTAACCAAACCATCTAAAGCATATAGCATAGTATCTGAAACATCCTCAAAGAGAGATAAGGAATGAGATTAAATACCAAATTTAGGATGCTCCGGAGCAAATGAAATAGAGGGCTCCCTGACCACTGGAGAACCATCCAGGATGGAACGGGAGCGTTCGACCAGGAGAAGGGGGCAGGATCTCCGAAGATGTCTCATATCGCAGCAACGACTACAATGAAAAGGCACGTGCAAATAGTCCAGCTTCTGTACGAGGAGACGGTCCTTGCATAGAATCTCCACTTCAGCTGGAAGACCATGAGAGATGTCCATCTCCACTAACACCCGAGCCATCCTTTTGTCGAAGGAAAGGTGAAAGTCCTCATCCACAGCAACAAATTTGCCAATTGTGTTAACTATACCCTCGAGGATATTCAGATTCCAGAGGGGAAAAGGGAGAGTAGGTAGCAAAACCCAGAGGTGGCACTTAGTAACCTGTTCATGGAGGGGATCAAAATGTGAGTGCTAGCATCCCAGAACCAGAGACCCCGAACCGATATGCCAAGTCCAGTCAAGAATGAGATTTGCATGCGCCTCCTCAAGCAAAACGAAGCCAATCCAGCCGTTCGACAAGAGACTGATGGTGGGGATATAAGTAATTAAGGGTTTCTAGTATTCACAGGCCTAATCAACCCAATCTTGCTTACCCAGCTTAGAGTATTCTAAACTCCCCACAAGAGCACGAGAGCACAGTGAGGACACACGGTCCAAGAACATGTCATGGCCAAGGACGTAGTGGAACCGTCCTTCATGGGTTTTGATATTCTTAGCATGTCTCTTACAATGAAAGCGAGTAGAGGCCACCTTGTCTACCATGAGGTGGCTACAGAAGTTAACCCTAATTGTTCACCCAAAAACAGCCCACCGAAAAGGACTCCAGACCACCGAGGGAGGGATACAATGAAAACCCCCAAAAACCACTGGAAACAAGCCGAAGCAAAAAACCACAGAGGAGGTTTGAAGACAGTGCACCACTGCACCACCAAGTCAAAACCACTCTAAAGAAAAAACCACCAGTAACAAGGAGAGGACCACAGATGGTTAATAAACCTCCAAGCTAACCAGAGGGTACAAAAGAAATACCCACAGGAGAATCCAATAAACCCCGTGGAGTGGCGACCAAACCTTAGAGTCACGGGAAAACTGGAAATCTATAAAAGTCAACCAAGAGCAGCTGACGAGGGCCAAAAGGAGAAAACAATGACATATCCACGTAAGAGCCCATGCAGGGTGACAAAATAAATAAATATAGAAACCCACACATAGCGCCAACAAAAACTTCGATGTCCTTCCCACTTTTTCACCTGGTTGGTACTAGTCCCCCTGGTGGGGGGAGGAACTCCAGGAAAACCGCCAACTGTGGGACAAGAAACCCAAAGAAACCCAGGATCTATGGAGCACACAAGGTGACAGGGAGGGAGTGTGACAGAAACCAACAAAACGAGCCGGTCAAAATAACATGTGAGACCTAGTGAAGCCCTAGTCCAGCCGAAGTGGATGAGAATTAGGGTGAAGGCCGCCATGTCTATGACCATAGCACATACAGAGTGGACTCACACAGTACCAAACCCTCCAAACCCTCCATCGCTTCCCATAACACACCATTCTCACGGTGTGCTTGCATTCTTTTAGTATTAATTTATAATGAAGTTTTAGTAATTTTGTTGCCCTTCAAAAATACTAGCAATATAATGACATTTTGAAAATTTTATTACCCTTCAAAAATACATTTAAATGATAAATTTACCATTCACAAAAAATGGTCTACTAAAATTTTTAACCGTATTTGATGGTCAAAATGCCCCATGATGGTCATTTTGCTAGTCAAATTCCAGTGTTGGTCATGGGAGTACCGATTCCCCTGGTTAACGCCTTTTACAATTTTATTTCCATTCATCTAAATGATTTTTAAGTTGATAAGGGTTTCGATATTATTGGTAGTGTCACTAGAGTACATATTTAGTTAGTCTCATCAAAATTTTAATTCATTTATCCAAACTATTTAGGTTCATAAAGGTTTAGATATTATTGATTTATTTTTATAATAACAATAAGGTTAAAGCAATAATGATATTGTTTTTTTATTAAATAGTATTTGTTTTATATTTATATTAATTAGTTTAACTTTTATAGTGACTAGCTACACCTATTAATATTTATTAATAAAAGTAATGTGAATTTTACTTTAATGACATAGTACTCTAATATATATGTGTAGTGAGCAATGAATTCATGAAAGTAGGTAATGTATTTTTTATAGCTTGATTATTCATCATATTTTTTATACATAAAAAATCATATATTTTTATATGAATATAAATTAAATCTTATTATTAAATGAAATAGAACAGAACAACTAAAGTATTTCTAGCTAAAGTGATAAGAAAGCACTTTATAAATATAAGTAAAATCTTTAGTAGAATTCAACTCTATTTCAATTACTCTTAATAAACAAAAAAATATATATTTTAATATTAAGGATCACTAAAACCACAATGGATTCAAATTTGAAACCACTTGAATGTTGATAATCCTAAAATTTAAATAATTTGCAGTTGTGGTAATTTTGAAATGAACTTTGTAGTTTGTCCTATCAGTCTGGGCATTTGCTTAAAAGAACTAATAGTCTGTTTTTTGCATTAAAGCTAAACTTAACTGCATTGAAACTAAACTTAACTGAGTGGAGCAGGTTGGAGCCAAATGCTAACCTAAGTCCAGTCATTCCTAAAATATCTAAAATCTATAGATTGTCATAATATTCAATTTATATTTTTAATTTTAATTATTTTTTAATATATTCATTTTGTGAATCATTTTGTTTACAAATATTTTGTTTTCCAGTGTTACCAGAAAGGGGAAACCAAACTAAACAAGAAACGAGAACGGTACGAAGTTTCTAGGTTTAATTCATTTATAAAAACAAGGCTAGAAAAAAACAAAAAAATGAATTAATTTTAATTCAATTTATCCAGAATAGGGATAAATTAGTCTTGTACCATTTTCAACAAATAAGAGAGATTAGACACAGAATTAAACTATACCACAGACGCCTTCTCTGTTAATCCATAGTTCTCCATCGATGTTAAAAAGTCCATCGTCAAAAACATCTGTAAACGCACTCCTGTAATCCATAGTTTTTTTTATTGTGTTCCCCGACTAATCGATAGTTCTTTTTATTGTGTTCCAAGACTCGATGCCGGACATCGAGCTCTACGTTGATGGCCGCCCGCCCGGTGGGGAGGAGTGGGAGACCGGGGGAGTAGGTAGGGTTTTATTTTAATTGTTTTTTTAATGTTTTGTATTTTAATATATTTTTAAAATTTTAATATTTTTGTGTTATTTTTTTTTAAATTAATAGTTCTAGTTTTAATTTTTTGTTTTTTTAATTTTAATTGTTTTTCAAATTGTTTTTATGATTTTTTTTAAAGTTTTTAATGTTTTTTTTAATAAAATTGTATATTTTTTAATTTAATTTAATTTTTTTTCAAAGTTATTTTTATGATTTTTTTAAAGTTGTTAATGTGTGTCTTTTTTAATGAAATTGTATATTTTTTAATAAGAATTTTTTTTTAATAATTTTTTTTTAATAAAGTTTAATTGTTTAGTAACTTTTTTTTATTTAGATTTTTTTATTTTATATAAATGTTTGAAAAGAAATTAAAAAATAGGGAGAGAGAAGTGATGGCCACAAAGACGGGGCACTTTATTTTTCAAGGTCGTGGTTTGAAAAATACTGCAATAGTCGCACTACATTTCGATTTAGAGGTTGAGTGTAATATTTGTCTTCATAGAATACTCATTGTTAAGTCGAGGGTTTCAAACAAGTTATACTTTTGGCATTTCAAAAAACCAATGTGTTTCTAGTAGCATTACATTTATATTAAATGGTTGATTTGAAGGCTATTATTATCAACAATATGAGTTTTTAAGGAAATAGTTGTCTTTTTAACCTTGAAACAGAAAAGAATGCTACCATTAGCATCACTTTTCAATTTGAAGATTAATTTTAGTGTTTTTTGCACAAGAAAATGGATTTTTAGGGTTAGAGTTCTTGTTGTGAGTATATAATTCTTGTCAGGTTGTATAATGTGTTTAGTATCCAGTGTGTCCCACTACTGCACTCAACTGTTTAACTGTAGTAGGGGGTGGTAGATCGAGAATGATAGCAATTTTGGTCAGGTCAACCAAAATTCCATTGTGACAGACCATAAGGCCTAATAGAGAACTCCAAAGGAGGTGCGAAAGATACATTTCTTCAAATTGAGTGAAATTTGATACTGGTGACAATGTTCCAGCGTCATTGTAAGGCTCTCAATATGATATTTTATGAGCCCAAATATTGTCCAGTCATAAAAGTAGACTTCAATAAATTTATGTATAAAATCTTTGAAGGAAGCTACTACTATTATGGAAAAAGTCGCATGAGCATTCTTAAGTCCAAATGGAAATCCTGTATACTCGAAACACCCCCACTCTATCGCAAAGGTAATCTTGTGTCAGTCCTCCTTTCCAATCCTGATTTGATGGTAACCATAGAATTCATTAGTGAACGAATACATTTCCTTCCCTTCGACACTCTCCAATACTTCATCTATAAACAGAGTCAGAAACGGGTCATGAAAACATGCATCATTCAACTTTCTCAGTCCAACAGAAATTCTTTCTTCGTCTGATGTCTTCTTGTCCTGGACTACTATCAGACTAATCCATTCTGATTTCTCGACAAGTTTTATAACACCTGCCTCTAACATTCGGTCCAATTCATCTTTGACCTTTTCTTTGTATTGCAGATTCAATCAGTATGGTCGTTGCTTGACCAGTTTTACGTCGGGTCTCAAAGGTATTTTCATTTTGTCAAGATCTCCGACTATTCCCTTCATCTCTAAAAATATGGTAGGGAACAGATTCTGGAATTCATGCAATAAATCAATTATCTTCCTACATTCTCTTTGTCCCAATAATATCCAATATTAACAAACTTTGGATTGTCAAGCGAGCAAATATTAATTTTCTTTATCTTAAGTGGACTCGAGAATTGGTCACTAGAAATACCAAAGCCTTCCACCGAGAATATACCTTATGACTCAGGTATGTTTATGTTGAGTGGGTCATTATCATCCAGTTCTCCCATCACATTGTAGCATTCCATCCAATGGTTGATTGTCATGCTGCATTGATGGAAATTTGTCACTGCAACAGGGATTTCCTCAAATATATTCTCTTTCATTACCTGTCGTGCAACATCAATTGTTGGGTGGCCATCTGCGAACTCGAATGTATGTGTGAAACTAGTAGTTATCTCTTCCCACTCAATCCTTCTTGGTCCCAGTTAACCAGATGTATGCCAATTCCTTGGTATCATGTGCAACGTATGTATGAAATGATGAACTCATTCTTGTCATGGATATTCCTTCCATGTCATGCAACAATGTTCAATATGTTCAACAGGATTTTTCAATCATGTATACTTGCAACCAGTATAACTAATCTCTTATCCAAATCTGATTCCCAGCAATCTTCTACATTGCAGACATTCAAAGATATATTGTTTATGTGTACCCCACCATCTAGCGGGCATAGCTTTCAGCACAAAGTCCAAGGCGAACAATCACTGCGATTCTGTAACTTTTGCTTCAAATTTTGCTAGAAAAGATGCAAGATTATGAAAACCTTTATATGTGGATAGCTTGCTTGCCTCAGCTCCTACCCGTCGCACAGATCTTATAATTCTTGCGCATATTCTCATGGAAACTTAGTGCATCTGATTCTGCCAATTTTCTAATCCTTCACATGAATCAGATGTATAGGAGCTAACACTCCTCCAACTTGGATTTCCATCACCTTTTACATTTATATAGTCATCTCACGAGGACATAATGTTATATATGTGATCCAGGTAGTCACCTTGTCCTTCACTATTAATTGGTTCGATAGATCTCTGTCCTTCTAGTAGATCAATTGGTGCGACCACCCTTATCTCTGAATCTTCAAATGACAGGATTCTTCTCTTAAAATTGATGATGGTCTAATTATCTACCATCCAGACGATCCCAAAAAGCACAGGATATGGGTTTGTATCATCGACAATGTCAATTACTTCAAAATCCACATATGTTCTTAGACCTTCAACCTCAATGGGTAATTGAGTCTGTCGATTAATCGGTAGAACCTTCGACTAATTTTCTAACCTTAATTGAATGGGAGACCAATACAGTAGCATCTTGTTCATTCTTTCCCATGTCTTCCTTATCAAGATATTAAAATCAGAGCCTAGATATAAAATGATATAATCCATGTCATAGTCTCCTATCTGCGCAGTCATTCACAACTCACAACCAATTTTTAATCTTTTCCCTTCATAGTTAACTCCTCTTTCAGGTCACAACTGTTCTTGTGTCTCTTCTATGAGTGCTGTCAATTTCATGTGGCATCTTTATCATGGATTAGCACTAAGCAACTTTTGAAAAATTATTGGATCTTATTAACCTTTCTAGTCGGTTGCTTCCTGAGTATTTGATCGAACCTTTTGGGCATCTCTCTTACTTGTCCACATGTCGACGTTTGATTTGTGTCGACAAATTCTAGTCGAACATCGAAGAACACCTTCTTTTATTTCTATACGTCGAAGGATACTTTCTTTTGTGTTATCGGTCGCACCTGCGGTTGTCCATGTTGTGTGTCCTAGTCTGCTCCAGTTACAGCACCTCTCCTTGTGATGACAACAATGTTTTCTTCTCTTGGATCGAAAAAAATAATATGGATGTTCTGTTTGGGTTTTGAATTAGGATTCTACATAGGGTTGGGATTCACCACAGTTCAATCCTACCACTTCGCAATCAGTTGCGGACATAGTTAGTTGATAGTATGGTCATATGCTTTACAATATGAACAGGTATTCGTAGGACTTGCACAATCTTGAGCAAAGTGTCCTATTTTTCCATGGTTATAACATATGAATTGGCCTCTTCCTACACCAAATCCTCCTCCTCCTTGTTGTTGTTGTTGTCCTCGGCCTCAAAAATTTCCATCACCCCACGATGAGGGTAGTGTTGCTGCGGCAGATACTGATTTTGATGATATTGCGGCTGAGGATATTGCAGTTATTGAAATTGTGTCAGTGGATATTGAGCAAGCTAGTATTGAGCCTGCACTTGTTCAACTTGCATGTTCTCACCATTCTTCTTCAAGTAGGTATCCACCGTTTTCTCTTGCAGCATCTGAAATGCTCTACAATATTTCTCATCATGTCCTACTGATTTACAAAATTTACAATACATACTAGTTGGTGTACTTAAAATATTTTTCAAATGCACACATTCTTCTGACCGATGGCATCTAGTATAGCATATTCTACACCAAGGCATCCCTTGGTTGTTTATCGGGTTCGATGCTCTTGCTGCGAAATAGTTGATGAGTGTCAGGCAATTATCTTTATGGTTTCCTTATGTTCTACATATTGTACACCATAGCTCTTATTGAACCTATTTCCCTTTTTTGATGTCTTGGAGCTCTACCGTAAGGTTAGATAGTAGCGACTGTATTGAAATTACTCAAATAACTAAGAGGGGGGTTGAATCGATTATTTCTAAAGAGTAAACCATTTTTCAATATTTAAACCCTTATTACTGATTACAGATTTATACTTATGATAATGCATCACGTATAAAAAAAGAGATGATGATTATCAATCACACACACATGATAGAGATAGACAAATATTCATTTTATTTGAGAACCTACTCAAAATAGGCTGCAACCTATGTTTTACAAAATCCTTCTTGTAGAAAGCACCAACCCTTATGTTTTTCTAGCACCCACTAAAATAACATTCTCCATATACAACTGAGTGAAAGCACAAACTTCCACTTGTACAGGCTTCAACTTGTACCACCATACCACCCTTGTTTCTCAAATTTAAACATGTTCAGTACAATATGTAGAAAAACAGATATAACAATGCATACCAACTATGTTTTGATCTACTTCTGGATTTGCTGATGCACCTTGGTTCCCCTCATTGTCTCTATTCTAGATATTCTTGAAAGAACTCAGAGTCCTCTATTATTCTACAATCCCCACTTTGACAATGATCCATGCACCAACTCTCTATCTGCAGAGAGAACACATTCTCTTGTTATCTCCCATCCTTTTGTAAATGTCAATATGTAACTCCTTTACCTGTTTGTGCGCTTGAGGTTCCATTTCCATAACTGATCTAATCGTTTGACGCCTTATGACAGACAAGGAGTCCAATCACTGAGTAATCATGAGTTTCTGCAACGCATCTTCACCATTTGGCTTCTTCTGCTATTGTCATTTTCTGCAACTCGGCTTCTTTCACACATTTTTCTTTTCCACAAATCAAAGTTTCCATAGTCCTGGTTCTATAGTTTTGGTTTCACAGTACTAGTTCTGCACCAATCAATCCGCACCATTGATCTTCTTCGAGCTCTCTGTGACCCTTGATTTGAGAAGAAAACCAGATATGTTTTTTTTTCCATATATCATTCCATGATTTCCACTTTTCTCCTTCCACACATACTTTTCTGCATGACTTCTTCCGCACCGTCGATTTCGCACGACCTCTCTATTGATTGTTGATATGAAATCAAACACCTTCTTTCACACATCCTTTTCTGCAAATTCAATCTATGTCGTCGATTTCTTGTACAATGTTTCCCGATTATCGATATTAGATCCGGTGCAAGATGCGGATCCTGGTTTTTCAACATTTTGTTAAACCACTTCCATACTTTTCTCTTTTCTCCTTCCACTTGCAAAACTCCTTCTGTATCATCGATATCTTGTGCACCCTTTCCCGATAATCGATCTTAGATCCGGTGCGGGATACAGAACTCTGGTTTTCAACATTTCTTTGAACAACTTCGAGACTTTTTGCTTTCCGCTTTCCACCTACAAAACTCCTTCCGCACATTCGATTTCTTGTGCACCCTTTCCCGACTGTCGATCTTAGATTCAGTGCGGGATGTGGATATCAGGTTTTCAACATTTATTTAAACAACTTCCATACTTTCTGCTTTCTGCCTTTTGCCTGCAAAACTCCTTCCGCGCTGTCGATTTCTTGTGCGGGTTCACTCCTAACCACTGGATCTATTCATCAGATTACCTTTCAAACTTTGTGGCTTTTCTTTTGAATGTTGATTTCTTTTGTGGGTTCATACCTGACTGTCAGATCTGTCCATCAGATTCAAACTTTGCGGATTTGCTCCTGACTGTTGATTTCTTTGCGGATTTGCTCTTGACTGTTGATTTCTTTGCATATTTTCTCTTAATCCCTCTTCTTATCTGGATCATATGCTTGGAACTATGTTTCCATCAATGACAACCAAATCACTCTCTGATCTATTTCCATATAACCACAAAACCTCCAAAAATATCCCTGTCTGGCATTGATGGATATCTTCAACTTCTGGATGCATGTTGTACTGGTAATCATCAATATGTTTATCATCTGTAAGAAACAAATTCTCCCCCTTTGACATCAATGTCAAATAATATTCTATAGCACAGCTCCCCCTATCAAAGTGAACAAGTTATTTGGAATAAGATATGATACCTAGCTCCTTGCATAAGTAATCAAACTGTGTCTTTGGTAAGTGTTTAGTGAAGATATCAATAGTCTGTTCTATAGAAGGAATAAAATTCAATTGAACTACTTTGTTTGTAACCTGCTCCCTTAAGAAGTGATACTTAATAGGTATGTTCTTAGTCTTGGAATGAAGGATTGGATTTTTTGACTTACCAATGGCGCTAGTATTATCACAATGGAGAGGAATGAGATCAACATATTTTACCTCCAGGTCTGCAAGTGTTTGAATCATCCAAAGTATTTGTGTACAACAAGTGGCAACAACAATGTACTTAGCTTTTGTAGTGGATAAAGATATTGAGCCTTACTTCTTACTCAACCATGCAACTAAAGAATCACCTAAGAAGAATGCACCTCCACTTATGCTCTTTCTTTCATACAAACAATTTTCCCAATCAACATCTAAATATGTAGTTAACTGAAGATTTTGAGTCTAGGATACCAGATATCATAAGTCATTGTTCCCTTCAAATATTTAAATATTCTCTTAACAGACATCAAATGACTTTGCTTAGGAGCAAACTGAAATCTACCTACCATTCCAACAACTTGCATTATATCAAGACGAGATGTTGTGATGTATAAGAGACTTCCTATCATTGACCGATATGTTCTTTGATCAACATCAGGTGAAGGGATCATCCTTTCTAATTTTACAACCAACAACCATAGGTATACTGACAGGTGATGAATCTTCCATCTGAACTTTCTTCAACATCTCCTTCAAATGCTTCTCTTGGGAGAGAAATAAGCCTTCAGGACTTTGGATAATGCAAAGACCAAGAAACAATTACAATTCTCCTATCATTGACATCTCAAACTCAGATTGCATGGCATTAACAAACCACTGCAAAGAAGAATCATTAGTTCATCCAAATATAGTGGCATCCACATACACCAAAAATAGTAATAGATTATCACCTTCAGATTTGATATACAAGTTACTGTCAAAAGTACCTTTCTTGAAACCTTTTGTCCTGTAGATATTTATCTAGTCTATAGTACCAGGCTCTTGATGCTTGTTTTAATCCATATAGATTCTTCTTCAATTTGCAGACATTGTCAGGATTGTCTGTCAGTTGGAACCCTTCAGGTTTCTCTATATAAACTTCTTCTTCTAGATATCCATTGAGAAAAGATAAATTAACATCCATCTGATACATTTTGAAGTTCTTGTGAGTGGAATAGGTAAGAAACATTCTAATAGATTCCAATATTTCTACTGGTGCAAATGTTACATCAGAGTCTTGTCCCTCAACTTGGGAATACCCTTTACAGACCAATTAATTTGTATTCCTCACACTTTGTCCGTGTTCATTCATCTTGTTTTAAAACACCTACTTGGAGCATATTACATTTTTATCTGCAAGTCTAGCAACCAACTCCCAAGTGTTATTTTTCTCAATCTGGCCAAGCTCTTCATTCATGGCTTTAACCCAATATTCATCCTCACTGGCCTCTTCAAAATTATTAGGTTCCATCATAGATAGGAAAGCAATCTGAGATTGTTCTGAATCTTTGATCAACTTTCTTCTTGTCTCCACTCCTTTATTCTTGTCACCAATTATCTGACTTTCAGGATGATTCTTCTGAACGAATCTAGAAGGTGCTTTTGTTTTTGTATGTTGTCTTGAATCTTTTTGAGTGTTTGCACTTTCATCATCTGACTTTGAATCTTCCTTTTTCTGATTCTTGGACATGTTCTTCTTTAAATTCAACTGTATCTTTTGTATCTGGTTCAACACTACTTATTTGAATATATTTTACATGGATTCCTTGATCGATTTTAATATCAATACAATCAACCAATTTATGCACCCTGTTGTTATAACAAGTGTACCCTTTACTATTTGTAGCATATCCTAAGAAGACACCTTCATCATCCCTGTCATCATATTTCCCAAGATGTTCATCATTATTTTTAATATAACATTTACTTCCAAAGCCTTTTAAAGTGTTTGATAGTAGTAGGTCTTCCAAACGATAGTTCATAAGGAGTATTATCATTGTTCAACCTTAGGTGATCTTTGTTAAGAATATGAACAGTTGTATGAATTGCCTCTACCCAGTACGTCTGAGAAATATTCATTTCATTCATCATTGATATTTCCATCTGTTGTATTGGCCTATCCTGCCTCTCAAATACTCCATTCTGTTGTGGGGTCCCTAGAATAGTGTATCCTCTTTTAATTCCATGTTTATCACAAAACTCTTTGAAGTCTCCTCAACATAACTCTCCTCCTCTATTAGATGTTACTGCTTTCAGTCTTTTCCCTGTTTGATTCTCAGTAAGAGCCTTAAAAATTTTGAACTTTTCAAGTGCTTTATATTTTTCTTTCATAAAAGAAACCCATGTAAGTCTAGAATAATCATCAATGACCAACATAAAATATCTTTCTCCTCTTGTGCCTTCCTTTCTCGATGGTCGACACATGTCCATATGTACTAACTCTAGTGGTTTGTCTGTTGATGTGAAGTTCTTGGATTTAAACTATGTGCGAGTCAAGTTTTCCCATTTGACAAGGTTTACAAATAGAGTCATATGGCCTTGATATATTTGGAAGATCTTTTACTGCCCCATTTCTCACAAGTTTGATTATATGATCAATGTTTAAATTTCCAAGTATCCTATGCCAAAGCCAGCTTTCATCATACTTGCTTAGATGACATTCTTCTTTTTCTTCTTTCAAGACATAGACATTGTTTTCAATTCTTATACCTTTTGTAACCAACTGTTATGAGGGTACAGAATTTATCTTGCAATCTTAAAAGTGAAAACAACTTCACATCCTTTTTCACAAACCTGACTGACACTATGAAGATTATGTTTTAGTCCACCTACAAACAACACATCTTGGGCTTTCCCTTTGCCATTACTACACTTGGCCATTCCTTTTCCTTTTATTTTCCCTGAAGTATCATTTTCAAAAGTTACATTTCCTGATTTATTTTCACTTAGAGATAGAAAATTACTTTTATCACCAGTCATGTGTTTGAACATCCACTGTCTATATACCAGGGGCCTTTTTTTCCTTTGAACAGAAAGCACTAAGCCACACTTGTTATTTTCTTTCTTGCAACAAGTTCTTTAAATGATAACCTGGATGATAACTTCATAGACTCCCCTTGATTATATGATCCCTTCTAAGGAAAATTTCAGGGTTCTCTTCTAGTTCATGAGAAACCATTTTAGAATGGGAAACCACCATTATATTCTTCTTCATCATCTTTGGAAAATTCACTGATGTTTGAATTTTTTGTTTGTTTTGAGTCTTTGTAACCCGAATTTCTTCTCCACATCTTTCATTGAGGTACCCTGCTTATTGATCTTCTATTGTCTGATGTGTTTATGTATTTTTTCCTTCTCGAACTTTGATATTTTCCCTTAGTTCTGCAATCAGCAACCTAGTGGCCAAACTTATGACAACAATGGCAATATCCAAAGAATTCATTTTGATATTTTTTATGACTGGATTTAGTCTTCCTGGAATTATTCTTATAGTCCTGAACCTTCCCATATGCTTTGCAATTCATGGCTTTAAGTCCAAAGTTATTACAAGAGTAGCAATGAACCAGGAGGATTTTATCATATCTACTTGGCATTGGTATTCTAGGCATCATATCTGTTCTTTGTAAGGGAGGAGAAGTTTTCTTACTTTCTTTCTTCTTAAGTGCAACAACATATCTTCTTTCATCTTGTTTTGTGAAAGAGGAATATTTTGGCTTCTTTTCCTTGTCATATCCTAATCCAGAATTATCACTTAATGGTCTTTGGCTACTTAAGATATCATCTAAAGTCTTTGAGTTGTTCTCAAATTTTGATTGAACAAATTTCTCATCAAGCTTCTTTCTAAGTTGAATAGTCTCTTATTCAAGCCTTTCAGATTCTTGGATTCTAGGTCTTCTTCAATCTTCTTGGCCTCTTGAAGTTGGTTCTTTAAATCAATAGTAATTTGACTTGACTCTTTATCTTTCAATTTCTACTCTTCTTGGAATTTTGACAACTTTTCTACCAAATCATTGTTCTTCATTCTTATTTTTTTCAATTCTTCAAGAGCACTCATGAGTTCTACCTTTAGGTCCACAAATCCTTCCATTTCTGAATGATTTTCTGAAGTTACTATCTCCATGAATAGTTTTTCTTCATATTTATTAAATTTTTCTTTGTATATGGTTTTACTCCTTTGATTTTCCTTAAGACTGCAAGATTCTTCATCATCACTTTCATTCTCGAAAATAGGAGAGCTTGTTTTGGTCCTTTGTTCAACTGAGTAAAGTTTCCCCAATTTGACCTAGAGCTCTTTAGTTGAGAGACATGGTCCTATTTTTCTTTGATCGATTGAGGTACTATCCATCAAATATAGCCTCCATTTCCCTTATGTTATTTTGTTTGGATTCTTTCTGATATATAGTCCTTATTCTTCTTGGTGGGATGTAATCATAGATTATTGAATTCCATACTTCATATCCTAATGACTGTAAGGATACTCTTATTCTTATGCTCCATAATGCATATCCTTCTGCATTAAGTATTGGAGATTTTTTGAAGGCAATCCCTTAATCACTTGTCATGTTTATGCTTACAGATCTACCCTTAAATAAAATGAACTTGATCTGATACCAATTGTTAAAATTATTCAAATAACTGAGAGGGGGGGTGAATCAGTTATTTCTAAAGCTTAAACCATTTTTAAATATTTAAACCCTTTACTGATTACATATTTATAGTTATGATAATTCAACAAGTATAACAGAAGAGACAATGATTATCAATCACATAGACATGATAGAGACAGACAAATATTCATTTTATTTGAGCACCTACTCAAAAGAGGATGAAACCTTTGTTTTATAGAATACTTCTTGTAGAGAGCACCAACCCTCATATTTTTCTATCACCCACTAAAATAACATTCTACAACTACAACTGAGTGAAAGCACCAACTTCCACTTGTACATGATTCAACTTGTACATAGAAGACAACCTTTTTTTCCTAGCACCTCCCTACCACCCTTGTTTCTTAGATTTAAACATGTTCAATACAATATGTAGAAAAACATATATAACAATGCATACCAACTCTAATCTGATCTACTTCTGGATTTTCTTATGCACCTTGGTTCCCCTCATTGTATATGTTCTAGATATTCTTGAAAGAACTTAGATTCCTCTCTCATTCTGCAATCCCCACTTTGACGACGATCCATGCACCAACTCTCTCTCTACAAAGAGCACATATTCTCTTCTTATTTCCCATCCTTTTATAAATGTCAATCTGTAACTCCTTTACCTATTTGTGCGCTTGATGGTCCATTTCCATAACTAATCTAACCGTTCGACGCCTTATGACAGACAAGGAGTCTAATCGCTGAGTAATCATGAGTTTCTACAACGCATCTTCGCCATTTGGATTCTTCCTGTTATATTTTTATCATTTAAGCTAGAATTATATTAGGATATTTAACTGAGAGAATAACAAGCACAACAATCAAACACAAGAGATAATGAACACAATGTTTATCCTCGGGGAAACCATAAATGGAGAAAACCTCGCAACTTCCTCAGAGATAGAATCAGCACCAAAAGTAAAAACCCCAAAACAGTAAGATGATCTCTCGACAGTAGTAGCCTCTTTGTTCCTAGCTCCAACAACTTATTCTCTCTCAGCTATGCGCTACAACTGAGTGTGAGTGAGTGTGTGATAAATAGAGAGGCTCACTCTCTATTTATACTTTTCCTGACTTGACAATAACCTACTAGGGCCGACTTCTCTACGAGAGTCTAATAACCCTAGTGCCCCAAAACTGTGGGGACTTTAACCCTTAAACAATAAGAGGGTTACCCATAATGACTTGACATGACTTGTTTACATTATAGAACCTCCTGATAGGAACATCGGGGCATGACATGACTCAAATACATGATAGACACTTCCCGAAATAAACATTGGGGTACAAGACATAAGATATACAAGTGAATACATTCCGAAGTTACAAATACATCAACACTCCCTCTTAACTAGGAAGGTATTCTCACTCTCTATTTATACGATTTCCTGACTTGACAATAACCTACTAGGGCCGACTTCTCTATGAGAGTCTAATAACCCTAGTGCCCCGGAACTGCGGGGACTTTAACCCTTAAACAATAGGAGGGTTACCCATAATGACTTGACATGACTTGTTTACATTATAGAACCTCCTGATAGGAACATCGAGGCATGACATGACTCAAATACATGATAGACACTTCCTGTAATAAACATCGGGGTACAAGACATAAGATATACAAGTGAATACATTCCGAAGTTAAAAATACATCAACACTCCCTCTTAACTAGGAAGGTATTCTTTCGACATAATTTTCAGCACTAGTCTTCTTCTTTGTATCGACTGGATCATTTTGTCATCTTCATCTTCAAGTCATATTCATGTTCAAGTCATCTTCATCTTCAAGTCATCTTCATCTTGATCTGCATCATCACCGCTAGATCATCTCTGCTGGATCATCATCACTCGATCTAGATCATCACTAGGTCTTCATCACGGGTGCTATCTCTTGATTCTTCTCATCACAGGAAGTTCTACAGAGCCAACCCTTTTTCATGCTGGATGTACATCTACAGAGCCAGTCCTTTTTCATACTGGATGTATCATCACAGAGCTAGTCCTTTTTCATACTAGATGTGGCATCCACACAGAGCCGGTCCTTTTTCATACTGGATGGGTCTTCACAGAGCTAGTCCTTTTTCATACTAGATGTGGAACACACACAGAGCCAGTCCTTTTTCATACTGGATGATTCTTCACAGAGCTAGTCCTTTTTCATACTAGATGTGGAACACACAGAGCCAGTCCTTTTTCATACTGGATGAGTCTTCACAGAGCTAGTCCTTTTTCATACTAGATGTGGAACAGACACAGAGCCAGTCCTTTTTCATACTGGATGAGTCTTCACAAAGCTAGTCCTTTTACATACTAGATGTGGAACACACATAGAGCCAATCATTTTTCATACTAGATGAGTCTTCACAGAGCTAGCCCTTTTTCATGTTGGATGTGGAATGCACATAGAGCTAGTCCTTTTTCATACTAGATGTGTCTTCATAGAGCCAGCCCTTTTTCATGTTGGATGTGGAATCCACACAGAGCTAGTCATTTTTCATACTAGATGTGTCTTCATAGAGCCAGCCCTTTTTCATGTTGGATGTGGCATCATGACATACATTTGACAATGGAAAGAACCAATCCTCTCACCATGTCACAGCTCTTACATCCGACCATGGAAGGAACCAATCCTCTCACCATGTCGGAAGGGAACAACACTTACATTTGACCATGGAAGGAACCAATCCTCTCACCATGTCAGAAGGGCACAACATGAACACATCACTTCCTCTTGGGAGGAATCTCGATCTGGAGAACACCAAGCTTCTCCCTGTACTCAAACTTCACCCTAGCCAATGGCTTAGTCAACACATTAGCTATCTGTTGGAACCAAAATCTACCTCATGAAAATGCTTATATTCTAACAAGGAACATGCAAAAATGGATCCCAATTTTCACCGCTAGAATATTCACAAGTATTTTTGCCAAGGTGTTTTCCCTAGAACTTGCACCCTTTTCACTATCTTTCGACAAATTTTCCAAGTTCCTTACTATCAATTCTCAGTATAATGAGTTCATCCAAGTGTAGTGAACATATACATGCTAAGTCTCATTTGTTTCTCACCAAATGCTGTAGTATGTGTGACTCTGATCTAGTAAAACAGAGTAAAGAGATGGATATTTCGTGCAAATTGGCATAATGATCAAGAAAATTCAAGCTTTGGTGGCTTGGAAATTGTTGGCACAGTTCAAGTTCTCACTCTCGTTATAGATAGAATCTAGGAATCAGAAAGACAGTTGGTTATTTGACAAAGTACTTGGAAGCTAGCAAATTGGTATGATTTTAGCATGACTTGAAGCGTATTACTTCAAAGTGTTAATTTTTGGAGTTAGTTTGTTAGTAACTAGAAGTTAAATCCTTAAATATTTTCAAGATTTATTTTGGCCTCAAAGAAAAGAAGTTCAAGTTAGTCAAGGGCATATGTGGCAGAGGATGTTTCCATTTCAAGATTGCACCCATATTTCAAGGGATCTATTTAGCGCCTTCAAGGAAATATAATATCAAGACATGATTGTTTCATATTTGAAATAAACAAGTGGCAATTGGAGATGGGAATCCAATTTTGATGTATACTGTATGACATGAAACTCTCTGCATCTTCAATACAGGTTCTACTTTGATATGATTATGGTTATGAGTTGGTTCTGTATTTTTTATGATTTATCTTATGTGTGGTCAAATACAATCCATTACATGATTCTTGTAATAAAATACAGCTATCTTTCAAACCCTTAGTGACAGAGTCAGATCCATTCCATAAATTCGTGCTGTTATTTTCCCTATTATTGAATTTTGTATTATATTTAATGTCATACAGCTCTTTAATGGTTATGTGATTTTCCTATATCTTTGATTACATACCAATTCAATTTTGATTTTGATGTTATTGAATTATCTTTAAAATATTTCTTTGAGCTTGAACCCCAGTAGTATAGGTTCAACTTTGGGGATAACACTATATGTTCGTATGTCGCAACATACTGGAGCTTCACTACTCCTCTCTACACCATATCCCTAATATAGTGATACTTGATCTCGATATTCTTCAACTTGTCATGGAACACCGGGTTCTCCGACAACTTCACACAACTCTAGTTGTCGCAATATATACAAGTAGCATCTATCTAGAGATCAAATAAATCAAACAGTAGCTTCCTCAGCCATACTGCCTCACAACTAGTTGAACAAGCTGTGACATACTCTGTTTCAGCTATACTTAGTGCCACACAGGATTGCTTCCTGCTAAACCAAGAGATCACACCTGATCCCATACTAAAGCAGCACCCTGAAGTGCTCTTCCTATCGATGGCACTGCCTACCCAATATGAATCAACATAAACTTATAGGTTAATCTTTTGATCAGTCTCATACTTGAGCCCATAATCAACTGTACCCTTCAGGTACCTCATAATATGCTTTGTAGCAATCAAGTGAACATGTCTTGGATCTGTCGAGAACTGACTCAAGGTGTTCACAGCAAAGCAAATATCGGGTCTCGTGTTCGTCAGGTACATCAAGGACCTAATCATCTGATGATACATCATGGCATCAATCAACTCAAATGAAGAATCACTTAATATCCTTAGGTTCGATGCCATAGGTGTGGTCAATGCCTTGCAGTCCATCATCCCAAATATCTTCAAGATCTCCACTACATACTTCCCTTGTCCGAGGAAGATTCCATCCGCATTTTGCCACACCTCCATGCCTAGAAAACAATGCATCATACCCAAGTCCTTCATTTCGAACTCAGCAGCAAGTTTTCTCTTCATATCAACAATCAACCCATCCATACTTGTTACAAACAGATCATCTACATACAGTAGGAGCATCACTGGGTTGCCATCTTCAACCTTGTAGTTAAGGTTAGAATTTGCTATACTCTTGGTAAAGCCCAAACTGGATAGAAAGCTGTCAAGTCTACCGTACCATTTCTTGGGTGCCTGTTTCAAGCCGTACAGGGATTTCTTCAATCTACACACATGAGATTCCCTGCCATGTGTCTCAAAACCGAGTGGCTGCCCCACATACACTTCCTCTTCCACTACACCATTCAAGAAGGTAGTCTTGACATCCATCTGATGTATCTTCCATTTCATCACTGCAGCCAGAGCAAGTACTAATTTGATGGAAGTGTATCTGGATACAGGTGCAAAATTTTCTTCATAAGGCTATTCCTTCTTTTTGGGAGAAGCCACGAGCCACGAATCTTGCTTTATGTTTTTCTATGCTGCCACTTGCAGCATGCTTGATCTTGTAGATCCATTTGGAAGTCACAATTAAATTCTCTTCTGGTCTTGGGACAACATCCCAAACATCATTCTTCATGATCGACTGATACTCTTTGATCATAGCATCCTTTCATTCTTTTCTTTCTGCTGCTTCTTTATAGTTGGAAGGTTCTTTATCGATGAAATCACATAATAATGCTACATACCCAGAGCAGGACCTGGTCCTCTTTCTTTCTCTGTGATTCTCTTCTGGAACCCCATATCTTTCTGCACCTTAGATAGCTTCTCATACCCAAGCAGGTTTCCTCTTATGAGGATTCTTCTCCTAAGGTGGATCTATAGGTTCTTGAGGTTCTTCAAATTCTCAATCTTCTTCTTGAGTTTCTTCGTTCATGGTTGTGTCATGAATTATGGGTGCTTCTGTTTCTTTCGGTTCTTCAGTAGGTCTCTTTCTGGATTTGTTGTACACTGAGTATTCGTCAAATGTCACATCCCTACTGATGTCGATCTTCTTGAATCCTGGGAAGTATATTCTGTAAGCCTTAGAGCTTTCAGAGTATCCCACAAATATACCCTTCTTTCCTGAAGGATCTAATTTTGTCCTCTTCTCTTTTGGAATGTGTATGTACACTGGATAGCCGAATATTCTAAGATGGTTGACTTCTGGTTTCTTGCCAAAAAATACTTCTTCAAGTGTCTTATTCTTTATTACTCTGTGTGGAGTACGGTTCTGTACATACACCGTTGTTCTTGTAGCTTCTGCCCATAGATGCATGGGAAGATCTTGATCATGAAGCATGGCCCTTGCAGCTTCCATGATCATTCTATTCTTCCTTTCCTCAACTCCATTCTGTTGTGGATTATATGGAGTGGTTAACTCCCTCTTAATCTTTGAATCTTTGCATAAGTCTTTGAATTTATTCGAAGTGAATTCTCCGCCATTATTTGTTCGAAAAATCTTGATCTTCTTTTCTTTGTGGTTCTCGATCAAGGCTTTGAATTCCTTGAACTTGATGAATACTTCATCTTTGTTCTTCATGAAGTATATCCATGTCTTCCTAGAAAAATCATCAATGAACGAAACATAGTATACATACCCGCTTAATGAACTGGATGATATCGGACCGCATACATTAGAGTGGATGATTTCCAAGATTCCTTTTGCCTTGCTCTCGCTACTTGGAATGTCTTCTTTGTGTTCTTTCCTTTTTCACATCCTTTGCAAACACCATCATGTTTTGTCTGCATTTCTGGAAGACCTTCAACATCTTTGCTTGCAAGTGGTAGTGCTCTTTAATGCACATGTGCAAGCCTTCTATTCCAAATTTCATTTGGTTCTACTGAGTCATGAACCAAAGCTTGTTTTGGTTGGCCCTCCAATTTGTATAGACCTCCTTCTTGTTCCCCAATCACTATTGCATTGTCAAAAGTCTTTCCCTTTGGCCACATAAGAACTTGGCCATCTACAAAATCAACCCTCATTCCTTTTGCATCTAATGCAGATATGGATAGGAGGTTCTTCTTTAGTGTTGGTACAAACAATACATCTCTCATCTTCATATACTTTCCAGAGTCTAGCTTATAGGAGGATTCACCACTACCTTTTATTGGATACTGGTAGTCATCCCCAAGTTTCACCTTGTGAGGTGACTCATGTTCAGATAGTTTCACAAATGATTCTTTGAATCCTGTCATATGGTTGGAAGCACCACTGTCTATGAGCCAATCATTTCATTGCTTCCATGTGAGATAGTTCCCGTGAGAGCGGAGATCAGCACATATTCTTCATCACTTTCTTGTCTGATTCTCTTTGTGGAAGGTTCATCATCTTTTGCAGCATAAGCATGATGTCTTCTCTTGATTCTCTTCTTCTTCTTTGAGTTCCCTTTGTTAGGGAAGTATTTGGATATGTGACCTTTCTCATCACATGTGTAACATCTAATGGTAGACCAATCTCTTTTAGAGTGTGAAATCTTACCTTTGGAGTGATGATGGTCCCTTATGGTTTTCCTAGTATGAGTTGTGAGAGCCTGATCTCCACTTCCCATCTTTTCTTCTCTAGCTGCTATCCGAGCTTCTTCTTGAGAGCATTCTTCCCATAGTCTGCTGAACTTGACTAACTTCTTTCTAGCACAGATTCCTTGAATAAAAGAGTCCCATGCCCTAGGTAGACCATTCAAGGTGGTCATCACAATCTCTGCATTCTCCATTTCTTCATCTACTGCTTCCAGTTGTTCCTTAATCTAAGATATCCTTGTAAAGTAAGACTAGATGGTATCTACATTTTGGATCTTTACATTCTTCAGTTGGTTTCTTAGAGTCATCTTTTGGTTTATGTTCTTCCCTTCAAACAGTTTGGTTAGGGCATCAAACATAGATTTAGGTGTCTTTAGGGATGACACTTGTGGTATGAGGTGATCCTTTATTGAATCAACAATAATCCTCTTAGCCATAACCAACTTCTTCTTATGTAAGGCCTTAGCCTCATCTCCCTCTGGAACTGGAACCTCCTCATTGATATAGGAGTCCAACTCATTTTCTTCCAAGACCAGGGAGATCCTATACTTCTAGGTTCGGAAGTTATCAGCTCCCTCAAGCTTTTCATCAAGCTTGGTATGATGAGACATCTTAACTGAGAACCTCAAATGGAAACACAAAAGATTTAGATCTTACCAGGTCAAGATGTCAGATCTAGATTTAGAGCTGAATTTCTGCAGTGTTGGTTCAGAAGCAAATTAGGTTTTGGATTTTCTGGAGTTCCGTCCAACCAAATGCTTTGATCTTGATCTCTAAGCTTCTATTTTGAGGAGGAGATCAATCCAGGCCTGGGATCACTAAAAAATCCCGCTTCTGTGGAAAGCCCTAATTTCCAGCAGCAGTGTCAAGTCCAAAACTGAAAAAACTCAGAATTGGATTCTACTTCGACCGAAAGATGTGCCCTAGGGAGGGGAGTTAATCCAACCTTATTTTGATGAAAATATATGGAGAGAGATCCACCAAGTAGGAATCCCTAGTTCCTGCAGGTGCACAATGTCTTCTTCTCAGGTTAGCTCTGATACCATGTTAGATTTTTATCATTTAAGCTAGCATTATATTAGGATCTTTAACTGAGAGAATAACAAGCACAACAATCAAACACAAGAGACAATGAACATAATGTTTATCCTCAGGGAAACCATAAATGGAGAAAACCCTGCAACTTCCTCAGAGATAGAATCAACACCAAAAGTAAAAACCCCAAAACAGTAAGATGATCTCCTGACAATAGTAGCCTCTTTCTTTCTAGCTCCAGCAAATTCTTCTCTCTCAGCTATGCGCTACAACTGAGTGTGAGTGAGTGTGTGATAAATAGAGAGGCTCACTCTCTATTTATACTAATTCCCGACTTGACAATAACCTACTAGGCCTGACTTCTCTAGGAGAGTCTAATAACCGTAATGCCCTGAAACTACGGGGACTTTAACCCTTAAACAATAGGAGGGTTACCCACAATGACTTGACATGACTTGTTTACATTATAGAACCTCTCGATAGGAACATCGGGGCATGACATGACTCAAATACATGATAGACACTTCCCGGGATAAACATCGGGGTACAAGACATAAGATATACAAGTGAATACATTTTTAAGTTACAAATACATCAACACTTCCGCTATTGTCATTTTCTACAACTTGATTTCTTTCACACTTTTTCCTTTTCCACAAATCAAAGTTTTTGTAGTCCTGGTTCCATTGTTCTGGTTCCATAGTACTGATTTTGCACCAATCATTCCGCACCATTGATCTTCTTCGAGCTCTCCGTGACCATTGATCTGAGAAGAAAATCAGATATCGGATATGTGATTTTTTCCAGATACCATTCCACGATTTTCGCTTTCCTCCTTCCGTACATCCTTTTCCGCATGAATTCTTCTACGCAGTCGATTTCGTGTGGCCTCTCTACTGACTGTTTATCTGAAATTAAACACGTGCTTCCTCACATCCTTTTCTGCAAATTCAATACATGTCATCGATTTCTTGTACAACATTTCTTGATCGTTGATTTCTTGTACAACGTTTCCTGATCGTCGATCTTAGATCCAGTGTGGGATGCAGATCCGGGGTTTTCAACATTTTGTTAAACCACTTCCATACTTTTCACTTTCCACCTTCCACTTGCAAAAATCCTTTCACATCGTCGATATCTTGTGCACCCTTTCGCAACCGTCAATCTTAGATCCAGTGCAGGATGCGGATCTTGGGTTTTCAACATTGGTTTGAACAACTTCCATAATTTTTGTTGTCCACCTTCTTCCTGCAAAACTACTTCCACGTCATCGATTTATTGTGCACCCTTTCCTGACCATTGATATTAGATCCACTGCAGGATGCGGATCTCGGGTTTTCAACATTTATTTAGACAACTTCCAGACTTTCTGCTTTTCGCCTGCAAAAATCCTTCTGTGCCATCGATTTCTTGTGCAGGTTCACTCAAGAGCGTCAGATCTGCTCATTACATTACCTTTCAAACTTTGTATATTTTCTCTTGATTGTTGATTTCTTTTACGGGCTCATACTTTGTATATTTTCTCTTGATTGTTGATTTCTTTTACGGGCTCATACCTGACTGTCAGATCTGTCCATTAGATTCAAACTTTGCAGATCTTCTCCTAACTGCCGATTTCTTTGCGGATTTGCTCCCGATTCCTCTGCTTATCTGGATCATATGCTTGGAACTATGTTTCCATCAATTACAACCAAAACACACTTTGATATGTTTCCATATGACCGCAAAACCTCCAACAGACTGAATCTGCATCATTCTTGTGCGGGTTTCTCCAATCGGTGAGGATTCTAGCTATATAGCTATTTCAAGAACTTTTTTTCTGCGACACAATCTTCTGTTGCATCAATGGAATATGGATGTGTGGCAACAATGTGGAAATGAACCATCCCTTGTGTTGTACACCTGACATCTAGAAGCTTACTTTGGCCATAAATGTCTTGAATCTTTGGTTAAAGTTCCAAACAAACTCTGTAGGTATTTTCTTGATTTCTTTAATCTTTGTAATGCACTGCGACTCATATTTTGGCTTTCTGAACTCATCTATCATTGCAATTCAAATCTAGTCGAGCGTTTTCTGCACAAGTCCTACTGGCACTATAGAAAACTTCATGTACCAGTCTAGCACATGACCTCGTAGAGTCTTGACCATGTGCTTTCTTTATGTCCTCATCTTGGAATTGTCGCACAATCCATATGGCTTCACAGAGAAACCAATGTTGTTCTAGGTCTTCCAGCCCATTTCCATTAGATATTGACAACTTAATGTATGTCCCAGCCATTATATTGGCTCCTGATACACTTGGGAAAAAAATTTGAGTAGTTGGACTCCCTTGTCCACTATTCACAACGTTAGTACTATTTATATTTACAAACCCACTTGGAGACAAGTTTCTATATCTTACCTCTGGTGATGTATGCAGCATTGTAGGTTTGACGTACTCGTCTTCTGGTATTTCAGTTTCTACTAATTCTCTAGATTCTTCTTCTCTTTCAGATATTAGCTGATATTCTTCTTCTTCCTCGCAAGAGCCTTTGTCTATGTGTGACGCAATATCGTAGTATTCTCCTCTATTCATACTATAACTTCCTCTTCCTTTGATAGTCTTTATTCTCTCTCTCGACCTAAATCTTCTTCCACTTCTTAAATAACCAACCTCTAGTTCAGTTCCGCTATCTCCAGGGAACATCTCAACTTAGTTTGTGCCATTTTTCAGACAATTTTGTTGTGACATATCTACCCTTCTGTGCACAATTCTCAACTATTACATTTGTAAGATTCCTTTTTCACACATGAACATCTTTATCCAAGTTTTGAAGGATAAAAAATATCTTCTGCAGGGTCCTTGAATTTTTTTTCTCTCTGCCTCACTATATGACATTATTGTGTCGACATCAAAATCAGTAATATATCCTTGCAAAATGCTATCCACCCAAAAATAAAAAACCCTCGACATAGGGTTGCTTACACTTTTCAGTCGTTGAATCAACCGAGGACTCCACTCCATTGGTTCTCCTCCTTGAAAATTTCTTTATTGGGTTGCCAACTTCAACATCCACTCATGCAACACAATAGGAAATTCAGAAAAGAAAATTTCACGAATATCCATGTACACTTATCATCCCAACAACTATGTTGGGTTTAACCGAGATCCTTTACTCTCTTCTTGTGCAAAATATAAGGTTTTAAAATCCACCCAGTCTTGGATTTCAACCTTCTCCGGATGCAACAACATATCCATCACCAAAATGATTCACGGTACCAACAACAGAGCCATTAGTTGGATTATTACTCTCTTTGACCTAGGTTCGGTCCCTCATTGGTGCGCAACAAAGCCCAAGATATCATCCCGACATAGCAAGGCTTAATCTATAGCACCTGTGATTCAAAAGCGGTCTCGCCCAATATATCTTTCTATGGGTAACTACCAGAACCAGGTTTTCGTAGTTCGGTGGGGGATTTCACGTCCCTTGGTATTCTACCAAGGCGCTTGACAGAAGTTTATGGGTGGGGTATTTATACTTATTACACATAATTAATTTGCACTATAACTAGCCCTACGACATGTATTTTATCATCAAACCCAATGCAACATAGGCACATTCAACAATAACAGTGCGGCGAATACATATAAACTCATTCATAAGCAAATACATAACCACATACTCACAACACACACACACACACACACACACACACACACACACACACACATATGCAACTCAATCACATTCATCCTTCAAAAATTTGACACAATATCTAACGTGGAAACCCATCCAAGAAAAACCACAAAGGTGCTCTTCATCTGGCATGAGAGTTATATGGCACCTTTGGTCTGCGCACTAAGTTGCATACTTTGTTCACAACAACATATATATATGCAACTCAATCACATTCATTCTTCACACATTTGACACAGTATCTAATGTGGAAACGCATCCAAGAAAAACCACAAAGGTGCTCTTCATCTGGCATGAGAGTTATATGGCACCTTTGGTCTACGCACTAAGCTATTGACTTTGTTCTAGATCTCTCTTTCATATATATATAGACTTCTTCCTCCTCTCATGCTAGACTATGATATTATATTCACTACAGTTCTCTACTTTACTCTTCTAATGATATGCAGACAACCTGTATCAACTCAATCTCTTTTATGACTCTACTGTCAATCTGCACACAGCCTGGATTGAATCACTCTCTTTTACACTCATGTGCACTCAGCTGCAGGTTATTCAACTCCTCTCTACTACTCAACACACTGACAGATAATACAATGATACAGTCACTAAACGACCATATGCTACTGAGACTAGCATGAACATACCCTCTGAAGGCTAACCCGCATACAACTTGGGTTCCTCCTTTTATAGACTCTTACATGTTGCTCTTAGTAGACTTCATACAGTTATCCAACAAGATATATTTCATATTTATCGACACAAGTCAATAGGAACTAATGACTCGGCTTACAAAGATGCTTTCATACGTGCATCTTCCACCGACTCCTGTTGTCCTCATACCCACAATCTTTATGAATTGTCTCTTTCTAGTCATTGCGTCATTGCAAGTCTTCTGACATGGTTAACTCTGTCGCATCTTTTCCTTTTGTAGTTATTCCTCTTATTTCGCAAACTCTCTTCTTCTCTTGTCACAACTTCCTCTTCAACTGCTTCTTTCCTTAGCTCTTTCTTCTTTATATGCTTTTTTTCCTCTTTTGTTGCATCTTCCTTTCTTGCTACTTCTTCTATCTTGTCTTCCTTCCTTCCGCGGATGCTTCTGTTGCATCTCCTTTCCCTTATTTCATTCTTTTTTTCTTCCTTCTTTACTTTTGTCATAGATCCTTTTACTTGTTGTGACCTAACTGTTTTCCATAGTTGGGAATAATTCTAATTGAATTCTACCTATCTTTCCCTAGGCCCAACAACCCATTAGTGATCGAAGAATATTTGATGCAAACAACTGTCACATAAACAACAAGTACTCAAAGTGAAAGTAGTTCAATGGGACAAGAAGAAAAACTTTGAGTTAAAGCAAGAGCTCCTAAAGATCAAGCAAGAGATTCATTCCAACTATTTAAAATACAGCACAAGGATTCTTTCTGAGCAAGAAAAATATTGGTTATATGCATTGGATTCAAATAAAATGTGGATCCTTAGGATAGAGGAAGAATATTAGAGACTCAAAAGTAGAGCTATATGGCTAGCACAAGGAGATCAAAACACCAAGTTTTATCACAAATTTGTAGACCAAAGGAGAAATATCAATGTAATCTAGGACTTATTAGATCATAATGAGATCAAAGTTACCTCTCAAAGGGGTCTTCGGGATGAAAAAAGTAACACACTTTGGCACTTTGCTTTAGAATCCAGGTGTGAATAGTATAGGAGCATAGTTGAAATTCATTCAAGGCTTTCCCAGGTTCTTCTCTGATGAAGAGACCGAGAGTGTTGGAAGCCCCATCTAACTAAAGTAGATTGAATATATTTTAAAGAAAATGGCTAAATCGAAGAGTCCAACCCCTGATTACTGGGCTACAGAATTTTTTATGGAGTTCCTTGACATATGGGGAGGTGATTTATTGATTGTGGTGGATGAATATAGAGATAAATGGCTTGTTTTAGGTTCCATTAATGCTACCTTTCTTTCACTTATACCAAAAATTTCCAAATTTGTGTACTTTAATGATTACAAACCTATATCCCTTTGCAAATTAATCTACAAATTCATAGCAAAATTTATTGCTAATAGAATCAAGCCTAGACTAAATGAATGTACGTATAAATAACAATTTGGCTTCTTATCCAATATATTGATTCTTGATACCATTGGAGTTGCTCAGGAGAGCCTCCATTCAATAAAGATCAATAAGTTAGGTCCTTTTATCCTAAAGATGGTCTTGGTAAAGGCATATGATAATGTTGATTGAACATATTTAAGGTTAGTTCTTCTTTAGATTGGGTTAAGCATTGATGTGATAGACTGGATCATGGGCTGTGTGACTTCTACAAATTTTGTTGTCCTCATAAATGGTTCACCCTCTTGGTTTTTCAAAATCTTTAGGGTCCTCAAATAGGGATGCCCTCTTTCTTCCTTGTTGTTTATGTTAATTGTGGAAGGAATGAGGAGGTTGATAGACAAGGAAAACAGGGAAGGGAGAATCATAGGAGTAAAAATCTCTTCTAGACATTTTATTACTCATATTTTGATTGTAGATGATGTGCTACTATTTAGGATTTGGATTGTGGAGGAATGAAGAGCTTACTAGGACATTATTAAGTATTTATGCTAGGCTACATATATAGATATTAGTACTCACAAATATTGTTTTGTTATGAATGGGATGGAGGAGGGTATTTTGCAACAAGTTCATGGCTTCTTCGCATTTCTTATAGAGTCCATTGATTCAAGTTTCAAGTACTTACGCTATTTTTTGAAGCCGAACAACTACCAGATAGTAGACTGGTTGTGGTTATTAAAGAAGGTTGAAAACAAAGTAGATAATTGGAGCTATAGATGGTTTCCCATTGGGGGATTTTTTTATATTAAAACATGTCTTGGAGAATATTGTGGTGTATTGGATATCCTTAGCCAAAATCCCAAAAGTCATCTTAAATAAAATCAAGGAGAAGATGATCAATTTTTTTTATGGATAGGTAGCAACAGAAAAGAAGGGGTCATCATGTTAGATGGGGCAGTATGTTTGTTCCAAATAAATTTGGGGGTTGGGGTCTAAAACATATCTATTGGCTTGGACACACATTAACAATGAAGAGTCTCTGAAGAGGTTTGTTTGGAAAATTTTTATTGAGTGATATTATTCAGGAAAAATATTTAAAGAAAAAACTTGTGATT
This sequence comes from Pseudotsuga menziesii, assembly GCA_001517045.1. Classification (NCBI taxonomy): domain Eukaryota; kingdom Viridiplantae; phylum Streptophyta; class Pinopsida; order Pinales; family Pinaceae; genus Pseudotsuga; species Pseudotsuga menziesii. The sequence continues at coordinate 232,323 of LPNX010555916.1, read as the reverse complement.
GATTGGATCATGAAGGGGAACGAAAAGGGGTCTATGGATTCAAATATATGGTGTGTTTTGATTTCCAATTTTACTATTTTGGGGTCCTAGCATGCCTAGAAAGTGGCGAATGATAGACAAGTCAAATTGTGGGAGAATCCTTTTATTAGTGGAGAAGGGTTATAAAATCTATATGTGGACACTCTTCATCTTTTCAACATTCTAGGTATCAAATTTTTCATAAATTAGAAAGGTCCATGATCCTGGTCTTTTAGCCTCTTAGTATTGGTTACTAATTGTAGATTTGGGGCTAAAAAGAGATTTGATTGTTTAGTAGGAGTGGTTTATGAAAGGATTAAATGGAAATGGGATCAAGTTTCCTGAAGATGAAGATGAAATTGTTTGGTCATGGAATGTCTCTAGAGGGCATGTAAATGCAAAATAGGGCTATGATGCCATTGCAACTATGATTCCATCACTTTTTCTTGCTTGGATTTACAAATTACAAATGGTGGCATGATTGGTTATGGAAATCAAATGCTCCTAGTAGATGGAATTGTTTCTATTCATTGGTTTTGGAGAATAAAGTTTTCACTTTAGACAATTTCCTTAAAAAAGGTGGCTACGGACCAGACTTTTGTCCTCTATGCAATAGAGATGTTGAATTAGCGGATCACATTTTTGTTCACATTTCTTTTACTTGGAAAGTGTGGTTGGAAGTAGTTAGGATTTTTAATCTTACTCTTAGTTGGACTCATGGTACTTTTGAATATAGTTTAGCTCTTTGGTTTTCAAATGCTCAAAACTTCATAGATTTTCTAGTGTATTTTATTTGGGGGATTTGGGGACATAGGAATATGTTTTTTTAACTCAAAAAATTACTTTAAGAGTTAGTCCTCATATTATGGGGATTTACAGTGAGTATCTTAAGAATACTTTAGTTAAAATTCCCAGGTACATTTTTGCCTTCTCTTTTTCTAGAAGTGATTCCATCGGATTCTTTGATGGACCATCACAATTGGGACATTGTGGTTGTGACATGGTAATTATAGTTAGTGGTAATCAAAGTTTTCATCTGTGAATGGGATGTGGCGAAGGAACCAATATAAGAGTAGGACTCTTAGCACTTTAGGGATTGCTCGCTTTTACCTTGTATAAAGGTTTATTGCTCTTACAAGTCGTAGGTGAATCTAGAGTGATCATTGAATCAATCGACAAGAAATCCAACTTTCATGTGGCAATTTTAGATCACTGGATGCATAGGATGAAGGAGCTTCAAGTTAAATTCAATAGATTGAAATTCATGCATATTTATTGACAGTTCAATTCAGAAGTCGATACTTTGTCCAAACCTACTATTGGACTCATGGGGGATCATCTATACTATGAAGAATACCAAGACCATCATGTGATATCCAAGGGAACACTATAGGCTTATTAGGTTTCCTTGTTGTTATTACTTTCAAATAAATTCTAGATCTTTCTTTTATGTTTGTTTCAACATTGGCTGTTAACTTTTGTTGTAATCTAGTTTATGTTCCCTTAGTTTTGAATCTTTTGGACTTTAGCATTGTGTTCGGGGTACGGAGGATACTGTTAATTTTTCCTCTCATTTTGAGCTTCAAAAGCAGTCTATATATCCATGTTATTTTAGGTAGTTATTTGGTCCAACTGATCTCTTTTTGACATAATTTATTAGCCCCTTTATAAATGACTAGGTTTCTATGAAACACTTAGACAATGTATTGTTCTCTTTGATTCATACTCTATGGATAACAAGGAGCAATTTCTTTGTAGGTGAACAAAATAGTTTTGATTGATAAAGATATTTTTTGTTTTGAATTTATTTTAAGTCTCTCAGCCCCGTGTGATGTATAAAGAAACTATGAGTACTAATTTATTAAAAACTTATTACTTAAAACTTGTTCATCCTAAATAAATTTTATTTAATATTTGTTTAAAATACTCCAATTTCAAACCTTTTCATGCTCAAATTAATCTTAAAATGAATTTTAATATTTTAATTATATTGCACCTTACTATTTGGGTTATGAATATAAATTTTAAAACACATTAAAATTATTAAAAATATAAAACATACATTTTAATTTTAAAATTAATCCATAATTATAACATTATCAACATATAAACTTAATTTGATTTAATAAAGATCAATTTAAATCCAAATCTATTAAACAAACATAACATCTATTCAATTGAGCCAAGAGTTGGCTCAATTGGTTGAACACCCGTTGCTAGGCCTCTCGGTCAAGAGGTCGCGGGTTCATTTCCCTCTGACGCTATTGGGGTTAGGCATGAAGTGTGCCGAAGGTGTGAGGCCCCTTTAGGTGGGTCCGCCTAATTTATTTCCGTGGAAGTAGCCCGTCGGTCAAGCCGACGCGTGAACCACATTGAAAAAAAAAAAAACATCTATTCAATAAAAATAAAAACATCGTCGTAAACATTACTTTGAACACGAAAGCCATATTCAAAACCTAAATAAAATAAAGTTATATAATCTTTACCTAAGAATTAGTTGGAATTTCTATTGAGGTCCAAAATATTAACAATGCTTTAGCTTACTTTATATATATTACGAACTAAGTATAAACAAAATGTTTTTTCACTGTATATTTCAATGCAAGATTTAATACTAACTAATAATAACAATTTTATGTTTCATTCTTACGAATTGTTCTTCTCAAGACTGCTATGCTTAAGAAGCCTTTTTGTATTTTTGAACATTTCTTAATTATTTCATTTCTCTGTTTTTTTTTTAAACGATAAAGACATGGTTTAATAGTATTGCTATGTTGTTCTTCTTTAGATAAAGACATGGTTTAATAGTATTGAAGATTATTTGGTTCATTTTTTTATTTTATTTGGAACATGATATATTTTTTAGTTTTGTTGAACGGCATCTTATATATTTATAATTAGTTGGAGCATTTTAAATTGACCAATATATTATAAATAAAAAAGATTTCACTATTTTATTACTTTTAAAAAATGATTTTAATTGTACTAATTTTTTAAATAAAATAAAATTAAAGGAAAACTGTAAAATTAAATTATTTAAAATTTTTTAAATATTATATTTTACACATTTAAATAAATAAAATTATAGAAAAATATATACAATAGTTTTATCTCTTTACAATGTCTAAACATTAGATTAATTTGCATTTAAAAAAAAAATATACTTTTAACTTAAAATTCTATGACAAGTATTTATAATAACTTTGTCGAACACTTAATTGTAGAGATGCAAAGGGAGACGGGTAGTGGGAACCAAAAGTAGTGGGATTGCCTTATGCATTGGGATATTTAGAGCTTCTTCCATATCTGGAGGCTCATCGTTGGGGAGAGACAAATCGAAGGAATAAATTAAGGTGGCTAGTATGAGCTCAACCATGCGGATCCCCATGTTCATGCCTGCACAAATCCGTCTCCCTGCACCAAATGGAATTACCTGAAAATGGTCTCCCCTAACATCGACATCATTATATACAAATCTATTAGGTATGAACTCCAATGGGCTATCCCACACGTCTAGGTCGCGGTGCATTCCCCACACATTCACCATAAGTCGAGCATTCTTGGGTATGTAGTACCCCTCTATCTCGCATGCATCCGCTGCCATCCTAGGAACAAGGACGGGAGCAGGAGGGTGCAACCTTAAGGTCTCCTTCACCACTGCCTGCAAGTAAGGGAGGTTTTTGAGGTCCAACACCTTTATGCTTCTATGTTCCCCTTTCATGACACAGTCTAATTCTTCTTGGCATCTCTTCATCATTTTCGAGTGACGTAATAGCTCAGCCAATGCCCATTCCACAGTTCTCGAAGATGTGTCTGTTCCTGCTATAAACAATGTCTAAACAATATCCAATATAAATAAGTTACAAATAAAAAATAAACAAACAATGTCAATCTTAAAATGAATACTAATAAAGGGAGTAAACTTTCTATCCGATCATTTGCACCTATCCGACTACCAGCAACGTGTGATGTGACCCCGCTCACGCAAGCCAGCCGCGAGCCAGCCGAGTCATCTGATGCAAATGGTAGGATTGAAAGTTTACTCCCTAATAAAAACACACAAAAAAAATAAATATATATATATTAAACTGTAAAATAAGCCTCATCAACAAAATAAACTTTTCAAAATAAATAAAACAGTAACAAAAACGCTTAAGTTACTGGAATAACAACAGAAATGGTCGAAACGACAAGATAGAGAAACAATTAAAAATTCGTATAAGAACACTTCAAATCATACAAGAAATGGCTAGAAAAACGTTCAGGTTCAAATCCGAGAAATCGAAAC
>LPNX010555916.1:194565-227965 GCA_001517045.1 Pseudotsuga menziesii | reverse complement strand
CACCAGCATCCCGACCTCTGCTTCCCGCACGGGCTGCAGATCCTCGAGGGCCTTACCGCCGAAGAGATGAATGTTACAGACCTTGCGCATCATTCTCCACCTGGATCCGTAGGGAGTCCAGGCGAGGCCGTTGGCGTCGTAGCCGATGTATTTGGCGGCAGAGTTGCCTGGCCGGCTGGAGAAGTTGAGGTCGTTCTCTTTAAAGCACGCCTCGGCTATCTTTGGCGACGAGACGACCACGGTGTCGGTTGTCCCGAGCTTCAAATACATAATCGGGCCGTATTTCTTCGATAGCTGATAGAGCGAGTGATGGGGCATCTTGCCCAGAAGTGGAAGGCTGCCAATGACAGGCCATCCAGACGGACCCGGGGGTAACCGTTTTTTCAGACTTTTTCTCAAAACGTATATCAAACCGATCGCCAGGAGAATCAGACTCAGCACTTGGCCGAGGCTCAGGCTCAGGCTCGGGCCCACAACAGAAGTCTGCAACAAATCAAAGAATGAAGCCATGGCTTCCTGAAATATTTTTTCTGAATAATCGTGGTGTGATATATGTATATTGAATATAAACATAGGTTTTCACAACATTTAAAATTCAATAGCTCTTTGATTAGAATAAATCAAGTGACAGTGGACACTATACCAGATAAGCTGTGACCATATACCAAACAAGAAGATTAAACGTTAATCTGTGATCATATACGAAACACGAATATTAAAATTCAGGCTTTAATGTGACAGCTGCACAGCATGCCGTTGGACCAATACCCCAAACGACATCCACACACCTAAGATCACGGTAGACCCACGTTAAGCATCCGTTTGTCATTCAGCTGTGCTCAGCTCTCACGCCACTCCACAAAAAAAAAGTGATCACAGTGACTGTTCATTAAAATTGAAAATAGTAAAAAATACATATACCCAATTAAATAATGAATACGGAGAGAAAGAAAAACTGATTGATATGTGGCACGGCTGAAAATAAAATGAAGGAATGGTAGTTGCAGGCATTGGATTCGACTTTTTTGGAAAAAGGTGCGAAGACCCCACTTGACGCTATTGCTACCATCAGGTCAGACCTACCTCCTCCATTTGCATGATACTGGTCTCCACCTCTTCACTGTTTAGTATGTAACAAACCAAATAAATAAATACATAGGTGTAAGTTAACTTTTACACATCGAGAATCTTTTGGTCAAAATATGTTATAAATTGGTTTTAAATACATATGTGTAAGTTAACGTTTACACATCGGGAATCTAATTGGATAATATGAAAGTCTAGGGTAATTAAAGATGTTAAAAGCATTTTTACAATTAAAATTGTAATTTTAATAATAAAAACTCGTCACCTACATATCTTACAGGTCACCTAATTTTAATAATAAGGTGTAATTTTACTTCACATACATATCTTTATGGGTCACCACCTACACAATTGTAATTTTAATAATAAAAGCTGTAATCCAATAATAATGATATCATCCAATTTTAAGAAACATCTTACAAAAAAACAATTTATCTCAAGTTTTGTTTACTTCACATACATATCTTTATGGGTCACCACCTACACTCCTAGGTCATCGTTCTCCTTTGCACGTCATTTTCTTTTTTTTTCAAGAAAAAAATGAGTAGTTTTTTTATATTCATTGAACCAAAGGTAACGATAAACATATCAGTGATATTAGGTATCATAACCTGTCAATATCCACAAACAAGCTCCCAACCAATGTATAGATTTCTCTAGCTAATAAAGTACACATCAACAAAGGTTTGCTAGAGATAATGAACATAAAAAAAGAAGCAACGGGAAAAATGAGACAGATCCATCTCAACCACACCCCAAAAGAAGTTAGTCCTCCAATCATAAGAGAGCACATAATAAGCATTGAAAGCTTATCAAAGGAAGTGTTTGGGGTAATAACAAAGACCCCAGATAAAATGAATCAATCGATCATCAAGTGCTAGAATTGCCTAGGAGAAGGATTAAAAGACCTTCCGAGGATCAGGAATGATGAGAATAACATTCAAAATAGTTAGGGGCTCTTCGAAAGAGTTCAAGAAAGCCACCCCTGATTTCTTCTCCTTCCAAAAATTCTGAGAAGGAAAGTAAGCCCAAATCCAAAGGAAGTGCTTCCTTAGATAAGCCATCAACCCTCATATTGTGCTCTCTATAGATGTGCCAGAAATTTATAAAGAGAAGAATTTTTGACAACAACAATGCGAGCACACCAATGCTTTAGATCTAAAACTGAAAGTGAAGAGGTAGAGTTTTCCCAGTTAATGATGACTTTTGAATTTCCGTAGACCTGTAAATCGGGAAGCCCAATTAATTTCACAAATATCATAAGATTCCAGAGTGCTAACAGTTCTGCTCTTGTAATAGTGATGGCCCCACATCCCCATTTTAAATGAAAGAAGTGTGAAAGACTACTGTAGAGAATGATACATGCACCTCCCTTACCATTTGAAGCAACATCGTCAAAGAAACCATTTTGATAATTGATAATTGGAGTTGATCCAATGGCTCGAATCGGTTTTGTTGTGCAGGCTATATTAATGAAGCAAACTGACCTTAAATTCGGCTCATGATCCTCAAAGATGCACCTGTTGCGAGCAATCCTAGTATATTCTAGATATAAAAGAAAGGAAAATATAGATGTTTATGTTCATGCTCAATCCAACAATTTGTATTATCTAGTAATGTGTGTTTCTTACAATAAAAAATTATTTTTAAAAAAGAAGTAAGCGAGGATCTCACTACCTGAGTGAAAGAACAAGAAACAAAAATATGGTCCACATATTTCTCCTCTGACTTACATAAGAAGCATCTGTTAGGTCCACTCCATCCCCTTCGAATCAAATTTTCCCAAGTGCTTATACAATTATCAATGCATAGACAGATAAAGTGTTTGAGCTTAATCGGAATGTGCCAGCTCCAGAGGTGATGATATTGCCATCCATTAAAATTCTCCAAGTTTGATGAAACAATAAGGTCATAAGCAAGTTTTCCGGAGACTTCGCCATTTTCAGTATTGTACATCCACACCAATTTATCTTTCTGGCTAGTAAGTTTGATTCCCCCATGGGATAAATCACGTATGAAAATAGGCCATTCTACCTTCCAGTTCTAGGTCGTTCGCAGTCAACCAATAAGAATTTGTAGCAGTACCTTCACCAGTATTATGGACCAGGTTGAGAGTACAAACTACATAGTCGTTTAAGTATGTAAGTAGCTCTAAAGAGAGCATGTAATTTGTGTTTAGTCCAACAATTGAATCTATGCCCAGTATTATCGAACATCCATCACCAACTCTCGAACCGAGTACTTTACTAATCCAAGCGAGCACTTGATAAACCCATTCCAATAATGTGATGTACTCTGAACCAAATTCTTTTTCAAACAAAGCCAACTTCAATAGAATTTTTTTTAAGATATTTGGTTTGTATCACTTGGTTCCAAAGACCTTTGCTACCAAGGACAGGCCACAAACTCCTGAGTCTAAGCGAGATGCTGAACCACTCCAGGATTATTATATTCCATCCCCCAAATGAAAATGGCCTAGAGATGGTTTTCCAATCGACTAAATGTAACTTTTGCTTGTTAACTGTGCCACCCCAAAGGAAAGTGAAAATAAACTGTCGGGGTTTTATTAAAATAGTTTTTGGTATCCTAGCCAGTGAGAACCAATATATTGGGATACTGCACAAAACCGATCTGATAAGAATCAGCCTGCCACCCATAGATACATTCCTATAGGACCAATTACTAAGCCTTATTTCAAAACTTTTTATAATACACCGTGAGTCGTTCAGACCATACCTCAAGGGTTTAAGCCAATAGACCAAATACTTAAGGCCTTTTTCAATAGGTTCCATATTATAAGGATGAATATCACCAATGCTGGTTATCACTTCCTCTTCTAAGTCGTGGCTGAGAAAAGAGGATTTTTCCAAGCTGATACGCATCCCTGAATCTGAATAGAAACGATCGAGTTTATCTTTATATGCTTTCCATTCCTATAGGGTATCATTCTCAAATAATACTACATCATCCACTAAGATTAAATGAGTAATGGAAAGTGTGGGCGAGATTCAGATACCTTGATTTTTTCCACTTCTCTTTGCTTCACCAATAAAAAGACTAAGCCCTTCTATCACTAAGCGAAAGAGAAGAGGCGACATCAAACATCCTTGTCTTATGCCCCTGGAAGCATTGAAAAAATTTGAGGGAGAAACATTGACAAGCATAATGAAATTTGCAGAAGTAACACATCCCATAATCCAATTTACAGTTTCAAAAGATAGACCCACCTGTAATAGTAAGAGGTGCAGAAAATTCCAGTTAACTCTATCAAATGCTTTAATGAGGTCCAATTTAACTATCATCGCTTCCATCTTCTTTTTCTTACTGGCGTGAAGGATTTCCTACGAAATTCCCATCAATCAAGGATTTTTTTATTCTTCAAAAAACCAAATTTGTAACGACCCAATTTGAAAATTCCAAACAAAGTCAAAATTTGGGGAAAATTGTATTGACTAGTCTTGAATCTAGGGGTTTTGAATGGCATAAGAGGGCCTCAAGTTTGGTATATACTGATATGGTGAGCCTTAGGACCACTCAACAAACTTTCTAGTCAATTTAGAATAGGTTATAGACATCTGCAACTCAATTTTGGATCATTGGAAAAAATGGTAAAATTACTAGTAAATTATGGTGCAATCTGTTAGGATTATTAATCCTCCCTTGAGCATACTATCTATTAGATTATATTTGCCTAACTTAGGAACCTTAATTCATTATTTGGATCCAATAGTACCATTGGTTCCACTTGGACTAATGGGGCCACCTAGATCAGTTACTAGAGTGTGGGGAACACTGCTAGAGGTTAATTGCCACTTACTGCATGTGCATGCATCAGTTTGGGCGCCTCCTAGACCAATCCCTACATTTTAGGAGCAACTGGGAGTCTCGACATCCACCTACATAAAATAGGTGTATTTGGAACTATTTAGTCTTAGTTAACCCCGAATAACCTTTAGTTAGTTCACAATTAGTTAGCTAGTGCTAGCAATGCATGGCTGCATGGGGAGGAGCGCTTTTCGTACCTACCACACTCAGTTGCACTGAGTTAACTAGCTGTCACTGATTGTTTTAGTTGTTGGACATCAAGGAGTTGATCTCTTAGACTCCGATATTTATTGGGAGACCATGAGTTATAGATTCAGTTAGATACAATCAGATCATTGTGGATAGATTCGAATCATCCCTAATTGATTTGAATTCTTTTCCTATGTAAACTATTGTAACTCCAGATTTATTATTGTGAATGATACTATAAATTCTTGAGTAATACTTGTTCATTTCCTGTGTGGTTTGTTTTGATCAATTTATATATTCATTCTCCATTCTTTTACTGCAAAAATTATTAGAACTATCTGCTTGAAGATCTAAATGGCATTCAAATTCTAATACAATTTCCCCTAGGGTGTGAGCAGAAATGGATCTCCAACTCTTATCCGGCCCTCCCAAATTAACAAATAGAGTATGGGGACTGATATTATACTTCATTTAATTTCATTTGGTTTGGTTATGAATTCTACAATAGAGATGTAAAGCTTCTTCATATTCGAATGCATATATTCAGTGATATTTGCTTAAGGGAAATGACATGTAATAGGTTAACTTTGACTCATAAATTGTATATGTAATGTTTTAGAACAGAGCATAAGGAATGTATACCATTAAAATCATATCAATATCTCACCAACAACATATAACATCATAGCAAATCCTCAACACAATTTAGATATACAATTCCATTGAAATGGGAAAGCAACACCTACAGGAAACTAGTCACACCATAGCTTAGAAATGTGGAAATCTTTTCATATGAATTTATGCTAGTTTCGAATTACCAAGAGGATTGGAGACGTATTACAGAACCATAAATAATTCACCCATGCTTTTGCATCAATTGGACTCAACAAGGCCCAACCACCATTCACACAAGTGTGCCATCATAGAGAAACATGGGAATATTGAAGTAGGGATTGAGAGAATGAGAGGAGAGATGGGTCATGAACTGTAGCAGCCTCCTATTTGCAATAAAAAAAATCCATTAAGATCCAAATGAGAGGTTAGGGTGGCCTCTCCAATAGCCAATTTGGATGAGAATCTAACTCTCTTGAAATTGGCTCACTAGTAGGGAAAGTGAGCACTCACTGTGCAATGGACAAGCAAGTGCTTTCAAAAATTCCAAAGGAAAATTATCAAATGATCAATATACATTATCATTCCTCATGAAATATTTTTATAATCCTCATAAGGTCCTCCAATGTCTAATTCCCTCCCATAGGCTTCCTCCAGCTCATCCTTGATGTTTAGTAACCCCCATGACACTTGTCCTTGTCCTCATCTCTTTATCTTCCTCCAAATTCGAATTGTTACTACCAAACCCCAAGTGCACCTATTCGATGCTATGTTTATCCCTTCCATGTCACATTGTCATAGGTATGCAATCAGGTCTTATTTGTCATAGAATCTTCCATCATTGTTGTCATAAAGCATAGGGAATCTCTCTCCAAGTGGCATCTAGTTTCTTCCTAGTCTCTTCCTCTTCCATGAGGAGTTATTCCTATTCACCTATTCTAATAATTGGGATCATGACATGTTACTTGACACCTATTCACCTTCCAAGAATGTTCCATTACTCATAATTTTGAATTTGGGTTTAAGTCATGACATGTGTAAGGAAGAATCTAGCCACCCAAGGTCTCCATGAACCTCTAAATGTCTTCATGAATCAATGCCACTTTATTTTCTCCATATTTATTATTTGTATGACCCAATTTAATATGTAAATGAAAAAATAAGGTTACCTTGGGTCTCATAGCTCCCTTATTGCAAGATTTAATGCCTCCTCCCCAACTTAGGGAACTATTAGGTGGGTGAAACATTGCTAACTAGTAGTCTCAGTGGGATGGGGAGATGATAGTCCTCCCCACCCAATATTTCTTGTCCTCAAGAAATGCCAAGATTGGATGCTGAAAAGTTTGATCATCTTTCCAAGTGGCTTCCTCACTAGGAAAATCCTTCCATTGTACCAAGTATTCTTTTATTGTTCTTCCCTTAACCTTCTTTCCCTTGTTCTCAATATTTTGTATGGAATCCGAACAAGTTGTCCTTCATCATCCAAAGGAGGTAGTGTATCTGAAACTGAAATATGATGACCTATAACCTTCTTTAGGCATGAAACATGAAATACATTATGAATTTTACATCCTATAGGAAGCTCCAATTCATAGGCCACTTCTCCAACTTTTCGAATCACTTTGTAGGGGCCATAAAACCTTGGTTTGATATTTTCTAAACCTTTACCCTTTATGGTGGTTTGTTTGTAGGGCTGAAACCTAAAATATACCAAGTCATTCACTTGGAAGCGCCTCTCCACTCTATGTTAGTCTACATATTGTTTTTGGGAAACCTGCAAGTTAATCACAAAAAAGAGAGAATGACATGCATGAAATGACTATATGTTAATCACAAGCCATGATAATTATTGCATGTAGTAGAACACATCAACATTTGTTGCATGCATAATGGGAAAAATATGAAAATAAAGTTATAATTCAACACATTAATGGCTAAGATCATCTTGCAAATGGATGACCAGGATGAACTTGAACATCGTCTTCCAAATCCTTCACACAATAAAAACACTTACAATGTAATAAAAAAGAACATAACAAGCCAATAATATTAATATAACATAACTAAAATCTAAACCATAGTAGTAAAAAAGAATACAAGAATTAAATAAATGAGAGAATCTATCTTAACTTAGTTTTTAAGTTCTAATAAATTTGTGCCTCCATTTATTTTTGGTTCTTCTTGAGACCTAATATATTTGGGAAAAAATGGAATCTTTTTACACCATGCTACTTTATAATTATTTTTTGTTGAATTAATGTTTCATTTGAAACTTGTTGACTCGATGAACTAATAATTAATGGTTCCATGTCCACTAAAATTTGAACTTAAGTCATTAAGATGGTCTTGACCATTAGAACACATCTAAAACAATAATATATTTGTGAAAAATAGATTTTTTACACCATGCTACCTTATAACTATTTGTTGTTGAATTAATGTTTCATTTGAAACTTGTTAAATCAATAAACTTATAATCCATGAGTTTAAGTCCAAATAAATTTGAACTTAAATTATTAATATGGTCTTAACCATTAAAACACATATTAAACAATAATACAATATTTAATATTGTTATTATAATCCAAAGAAAAATAAGCTAAATATATTTCATTCATTAAACCTTGGATGATTTCTATTGTCCTCCCCTAACAACACTCTTGTAATTATCCTCTCAAAAAATATGCCAGAGATAGCTATGAAAGGGTGGTCCCTATTATTCCTTCTAAAGGCAAAAGTGAAAAATAACAAAGTTTTCTAAAGTAAAAAAAAATGAAAAATGACAAACTTTGAAATAAAATAAAAGGACATACTATATATATTTTGATTTGTATTTGTATTGATTCTCCTACTCCTACCACCATTCAAAGTTAAAGGAATCCATAGTACTGTGCATTCATTGATCTGTCAAAATACTTGAACAGATGCAACAAACCCTCACCATTTACCTCACCTTTATCTTGATCTCCTTCATCGCTGATTCACTACCATTAGTTGGTAGTACTCTACAATTTATTGGGAAGAAAATTTGAATAATTTGATATGAATCAGTACCACAGTACCACATTTGGCACCAAGAAATTTTCTTTTTACTTTCAGAAGTGGATTTCATGGATCCGACACTAATCTAGTTGGATCCGAGAACCAGGTGACGGGGGTTCTAGAAAGTTGCAACACATCTCTATCCGCTTCCTCTCCCTATCGGCGGATAGGTGCATAGTGATTTTAATTCAATAGCAAGATAGGTGAATAACTCCATCCATTCAATTAAATTCCCTACTAGTTATATAAATAGGAGGCCTGTGCTTCTCCAATATATGTCATTTTTCGTCTCATATAGTTATACTTTACCGGCTGAGGCCATCAGACGGGACAAGTACTTGATATGTATTTCATTCCATTTCCATCCATTTGCTTTTTATTTTTTTCATATTTTTCAAATTTATTTCTCTGGGATCTCACAACTAACCTCTGTATTTTAGGTATTAATTTTCGACAATGCATTTGTTTTGAACTATTTACAAAAGGATAAACAAGAAAACAATTGAGTATTTTTCCATCAAGAGAGTGGACAAGTCCCACAAAAACAAGGTGCTCCAGGAAGTAAGTGTTTCGGATTTGCCCATATTTTTGCCTCTGTTACTAAATTCATAATAATTTCAAAGAAATGGTGGCCTCAAACATGGTATGTGCAATATAGACAGGATAATTTAGATTCATAATCTAGACTCATAGTGCAAATCTAGGGCCCTAATCCTCATTGAGGGTCATTTTGAGTTTAATGATTGGAAACATGCCAAGAAAAAGGAATTTTTCTGTAAACCACCTCAGATAGTCAAGGAATTTTTGTCATTACACCTAGTCCAAGCATCCTTTCCGTTGCTAGACAATAGAACAATCAAGATAATTTACACTTGCTCTGTCGCCTTACCACTCCACCTTGTTAAAAGAAATTCTCAAGACCCTTAACAACATATTCCTATCATGAGCATAGTAAAGTGTATAACTAAAGTAGAACCCAAAATTCTTCTCATGAGCAAAAGAGTAGTTCAAATGCATGATCGAGCAAACATGTCTACAAGCAAAGGGAAACATCTACAACAACCCCTATTTTTCCTTCCTGGTTATCCATAGCCCAAATTAGTCCAAGCCAAAAATAGTCCTTGGTCCTAAAATCAAAGCCAGGTAGTTTTACCTCTGTTAGAAGACAATATTAGGTTGAGGTTTAGGGATAAGTTTCTTTTCACAAGCACCTCTCTACTAGGAATCATTATCCCTCTCACATTCCATTGTTAGTGATAATATTGCATTATGTTAGTTAATCTAGACTTTGTGGACATTTGTGATGATGATGAATCCTGTCCATTAAAGACCAACTCTGGTCCATGACTATCATACCTTTAGAAAATAAACATGGGAATTAATCAATATGTGGCCGTGTGTGACATTGTACCTAATCCTACAATTAGTAGTATTTATTAATGACATCCTAAGAAGGCTAGTTGTCCTCATTAATGAGGTGGTTATTCCCAAACTATCTGTGATGCCATCTTGTACCATTATAATGTACATACACCATTGTGTTTTTCCCCACTATAAACATTGTAGTCAATTTTATTTGATCTTTTGTATTGGGTTATGTTTATGGTTGGTTTATAATGTTGATTATGTATTAGTGATGATGTTGAATACCATATTTTTAACATGGTGTCAAAGCTGATGGTTGAGCATGGAATACAAGTTTAAATTTATGTCCTGTGATTCCTATGAGTCTTCTCTTAGCTTGAAATGGAAAAAAACATAAATTAAATGATTGCTTACTAGCTTAGATTTAGGTCCATCTGCATCACTTGTTCTTATTACTTTAGCACTGCTTCTCTGGTTGCAACACAAAGTCGAACATAAAATTATGAATGAAGATACATTTGTAATTCTGTTGGTTATAGTACACAGTGCACACATATGTTTAACAACACTTGCATAATCCAGTAGCAGATCATATAGATTCAGGTTTGGCAGAATCCATCAAGCTGTGGTTAAATATGTTCATAGTTGGGATGCTGTCTTTTTCATTTTGTTTGAAAATGATTCTTGGAGTTTTGGTAGTGTTTTTGCAGTGCGATGGTTTATAGGTGATATATGTTTGAACATGTATCTTTCCCTTTCTCTATGTATCTTTCAGTGGAGGGTTTATGCTGCAAAGGTTTATAGAAACATTTTGAGAATTTTCAGACCAAGAAACATAATTCTTCAATTTGCATGTGGGTTGCTGATAAAAAGAACAATTCAATGTCTTTAGTCCTCTATTCTTGAATTGTTGTCTTTGGATACTTGAAAATGTGGTTATTCTATCTGTGGAAATTAAAATTTAAACAGGAGAGTGCCTACCCTTCTAAGTCTAATTGCATGTAAAATTTTGGCAATTATTTATACTTGTCTATTGCTGAATTTGTTCATTATTCGCATAACAATGTATTTCTTGTCTTGTAAGATAATCTAACTACACATCCTGCAACCATGATGAAAAGGCTCTGCACTTACATCCACCCATACGGAAACACATCCCACAACCATGATGGAAAGGCTCTCAACCCCAGGTTGAGGGTTCCTGGTACCTCACCATGTAGCTCCATTCCAAGAATGGCAACAGCCCTTATATCTGATCAAGTGGGAACACATCCCTCAATCACATTAGAATGGCCACGCGCTCACATATAATCATGTAGGAACACATCCTACAGTCATATCAGAATGGCCCTCAGTCCTAGACCAAGTATTCTTGGTACCTCACCAGGAAGCTCCATTCCAAGAATGGCAATAGCCCTTATATCTGATCATGTAGGAACCAATCCTCTCACCATGTGATAATGGCTATGGAGCTCATCACTTTCCCTTGGAGGAAACCTCTATCTGGAGAACACCAAGCTTCTCCCTGAAGTACTCAAACTTCACCCTAGCCAACATTACAACAAAAATTGGATTTAGCGTCGAATTTAACGTTGGATTTTAGTGTAATTTTTTCCCAATTGTGGTGAACAATCTGGCGCTAAACCTGGCACTATTGTACATTTTCGTAAAACACCGTCTATTGCATCTTTTTTTTTGTCCTTTTTAATATCGATTTTTATGTCCATTTTTGCGGCCATTTTTTTACATTTTTTGTTACACCTTTATTTCCGCCCAATTTTGCAACTTCTATTACATCTTTTTTTGTGTCATTTGTTACATCCTTGTTTGCACCCAGTTTCACGCTAAGTTTTGCATCCAATTTTGCGTCTTATTTTTCTCCTAGTTTTTCATAGAGTCTTACACCCAATTTTGCACCATTTTTTGCATAAAATTATGTGTCCAATTCTACATCTAACGTTGCATCTAGGATTGCATCCAATTTTCGGCCCAATGTTGCGTCTAGTTTTGCATCCAATTTTACTTATAATGTTGCATCCCCATTTGCATCTAATTTTGTATCTTGGTTTACGTCTTTTTTTGTATCCATGTTTGTGCCTAATGTTTCATCTCGTTTTACGTCGTATTTTGCATCTAGGTTTGCACCTATTGTTGCATCCCGGTTCATGTCTTTTTTTGCATCTATGTTTGAGTCCAATGTTGCACCCAGTGTTGCGCCTAGTGTTGTGCCTAGTTTTTCATCCATGTTTGTATCTAATATTGCTTCTAGTTTTGTGTCCAATGTTGCATCCCATCTTGCATTCAATATTGCGTCTAGTTTTACATCCAATGTTTTGTCCCATATTGCATCCAATATTGTGTCTCATTTTAAGTGTTTTTTGCACCAAGTGTTCCTTCTATTTTTGCACTTGGTGTTACACCTAGTTTTATGTCAATCGATACACCATATTTTGTGCTCAATTTAGTGTCCAATTTTACTTCTAGTTAGGATTCCACTTTTGCATCTACTGTTGCATTTAGTTTTGGACCTAGTATTGCATCTAGTTTTGAGTCATTAATTGTGTCTAGTGTTGAGTCTCTTTTTGCATCCAATGTTGCGTTGTGTGACATCCATTTTTGTGTCCATATTTGCATCTGAATTTTGCATCCACTTTTTTGTTTGTTGTGACGTCCAGTTTTACATCTTGTTTTGCATTTAGTGTTGCATCTAATATTGCATCCATCTTGCACTACTACATTTTTTACTTTTATAAATACATTCCCAATATCATTAGGGCATGGAGGAATCGAACCACCAACCTCCTGCTTGTAAAACAGACGCTCTTCCATTGAGCTAGCACCCTTTAAGAATCGGGAAGAGGAGCAATATTAACACATAGATTTGATCATTTGTAATTATAATAAAAGACAATAAGATCCAAAGACATTCAAGCTTAAAATCCAATGTAATTTTTCAAACACACTAATAAGCACAAAAATATACCAACCTTAGAAAACAAAATATCGTAAACAGTTATGCAATCTATTAAAGTGTTCCGCAAAATAGTCTTAGATAAAAGCATAATGCATTGATGCATACCTAATAACCTAAAATTGATATGGACAAAGAATAAGGGATGTGTTTAAGAAAAAGTTGTAGAATCCAATTGAGGATGTGTGTGTTGCTACATAAATTTTGTTATTCATTGATGAGGTAATTTTGTTCGGCAATGGGATGGTAAGAGAAGAACTCATGAATGGTTACTAAAAGAAGATGCCTACGAACTAAATATTGCTACAAACTAAAGATAAACATAGGGAATATTTCTTAAATCTACCAAGAAGTACATATAACTCCATTATACCTACCATCTACAAAACCTGTACCTACTACAGCTTCAAAATCAACCACTATCTATAGAATAGAGACAACACATTCACATTACAGCTAGAATAGACCATACCGTAGTCATGGCCTATTAGGGGAGGGTATGCACATTCAAAAATAAGGTTTATCAACCCCATAGGAAAGATGCCTAAGTGAACAGTCCAAGAGCATCCCAAAGAAATGAACACGGTCTACTTTATCAGCAGCAAAATGGAATTATCATGCATTCTTCATGTGCTAACAAATGGAATTCAATTCAAAGGAAATTGTGAAATTATTAGTGAGTCCAATATGACTACAACAATAATCTAGTTCAAATGATGGAGAAAAACCATTTCTTAGCTAGATGCAAGGTCTTTGATGGACTTGGAGTAATGTTGGTGGTAGCAATTCGAATGAAGACTGAGCCAAAGAAGTTGAATGGAACAATGGCCAACAGGTGGGGAGGAAGAGTTTCAGGAAGAAACCACCAACAATCATCATAATAGATGAAGCAAAAACCTAAAAGAAGTGAAAAAACCATCAAGTCGAGATTTAATATAAGAATGTGAAGGTCTTATTAGGAATGAGGGTCTTCCTAAGTTTCGATATGTCTCATTAGAAAGCTGGTAAAAAAGACTTTTACAAAATAACAAATTCTAATCTCCAGTGTTGTTAATTTTTCCCTTCAAGGTAACTGTAGGAAATGTATTAGAGAGTTTGAATTAAATTTTAATGTCCTTGTTTCAAGTTGTGTGGTGAGCAAAAGAAACTATAGTAATTATCTGTAAAATCACCTAAATGTGAAAATAAAAAATAATAATGCCTAGTGAAGTGGTAGAAAAAATAACACTATTTGGTTATTCATATATTCATGTTCCGTCAAGTGGTAGATATAGGAAACATGCTCTAGGGGGGCCTACCACATACATGAACATATAAATGCATTTGGTATGGACCTAAAACACATCTGGTACAAGGTGTAATAAAAGCTGGCAAATCCAAGCTATCGATAAAATTCTGATTGCAATTTATGGAGGGAAGATCAGAGCAACTCTCATGAATTAACTCAAGGTGCATTTCCAAGACTTCGGATGATCAGGAAAAAGTCACTAAGGACAATAAAAACCATTGTTGTTCATAATATATACTTAACAATTTGAACATTCATGCATACAGACCTCATGATTCCTAACACATCATCTACACAACTATTCACTTGCAACAAATCCATTGAAGAAAATATAGAAGACTACATTGCAATGAAATAGATATCATCAACAAATAGCATCATGAGGCCACTATTCCATTCATTCTCATCATCAACAATAAAATTTGTACAAGACTTTATATTATTTTAGTGCAAACAAGTTAATACAAAGTTAAAGGCTACAAAATGCAACATAAAGTATCTATTTGGTAATACCCAAAATATACCACTACATTATGAATCCTTCTTTTCTAGGGAAAACTATCCCGTTTTATTACTATAGAAAGCACAAAAATGCTTTCTATGGGTGTTGTAGCACAAAATACAAAATATAAATCTTACTTTGCTTTGTAAACCAAATCTTAAACTATCCACTAAACATAATGTCCCTTTTAGGAAAACAAATATAGTCTTTCTTTAAGATCTTTTAAAAAACTAAAATTATAAGATAAAAAAAACACAACTGGAAAATTTTGAAATAAAACTACAAAGGTCAGATCTAGAAACCTCTGGCATGCCCTCATTGAAATTTACAGCGAGAAGTACCCCAAAGTGGATAAGTAATACCTCTTTGGATATAGCATCAACTCATTAGTTTAATTCTCTGTAATGTGGTAGATTTTGAAAGTATTGAAGATCTCATTTATCTCCTTGAGAAATTATGAAGCCTTTACATTATATACTTGTAATCTCATACATTGGGTTCATGTTGGTTGTTGTCTAGTTGCCAATCTAAGTCACCTGACATGAGGAAATGGGACACGAAGGACACGGGGATTCGAGTGTCCGACACGGGCATGGTGACCCCCGAAATCAGGACAAGTAGGACACGTTACTAATGTTAAATGTGCATTGATTTCGATTTCTATTGAATATTTGTAAAAATTTGGATCTATATGTCTATATTTTTAATATATATAATATTTAAATATATACATACATACATACATACATTTAAATATATGTATGTATGTATGTATGTATGTATGTATGTATGTATGTATGTATTTAAATATTATATATATTAAAAATATAGACATATAGATCCAAATTTTTACAAATATTCAATAGAAATAAAAATCAATGCATATTTAACATTAGTAATTACACATTTAAAATTTTCAAATATTCTTCACCTGCACACCAAACACACTTTCGAATCCTCTCCACACTTGCAAATGATAAAAAGAAAGTGAAAATTTTGATTTAAAGCAATACTAGGCATTTTTTTAGTGGAAAATGTGTCATGTTTTCCGGACACACACTGACAGTCCTCGGACACACGTGTCCGAAAACAGGACACACGTGTCTGAAAACAGGACATGCTACAAAGACGTGTCGGACACACAAACACGGGACACGCAGGCCCTTTTGGACGAATTTGGTTTCATAGTTGCCAATGTAGTAAAGGCAATATTCTAATCAAAAAATTGTTTGATACTCAATATTGTGTAGTCTTTTGTCAACCCAAAACTCAAAACTTTGGATAACCTCAAAAATTTGGATTGTTCTTGATTGTCTAGATCCTACCTCTTATGGTCCCTATCTTTCTTTATTTTTCTAATTGCTTACTGTGCACTAACTCTACAAGTTTGTGCCTTTTCATTGTTTGGTGTATCTATGTCAGAGACTCATACTTGTGTCCACTTAACTATCTGTAAAATCATTTTTCCTTTATATCTCTTTGCATTTTTCAATGGTGTTTGGCCTAAAATAGCATAATTATTACTACACCTTACACCCAATTTGGAAAACGTGATGGCCTAAAATAGCATAATTATATAATGTTGTATAAATGAAATTGAAAAGTGTTGAAGATGGGTATTGATTGAACACCATTATGAAGGTACGTAAATGTAGGGGCCAGTAGTAAAAGAAAGAGGGGCTTCATAGTAATGGTGAACAAGGCAAGAGAACAACATCAAGACATTGGAACTGTAGTAAAGTTGTTGGGCACACATTTAAACACATATAAGCACAATGCCTTAATGAATATGTCACCCTCAGTCTTAGACAAAGTTTTCATTCGGAATATAGCAAAACAACAATAAATAATCTTGTTTTCACAATAAACAGTCATAAAAAGAGGTCTCTCACAACAGTTTGAGGCATGGGATTAGTCACAAAAGAAAACCCATGTAGCAACTAGCATTATAATCTGGGCAGATTTCTAATAGGTAAGGATGTTGCAGACCTATATCTTTTAGTGTTCCTGTAGCAAGTTTAACATCAATTGGAGACCAAATGATAACCTTAAATGAATTTGTATTGGTGATCATCCATTAGTCCCGAAGTATACTTTGAAATTTTGTAGGAGTTCTCAACTCAGCATTGATAACAATCTATTGCTGTGTTTTAATTTGGAGTTTGTTCGAGTATCATATCATAGCTTGAAAAAAAGGTTTTTCCATGAAAAAAACTTCATACAACATGTTTATAAACTATAAGAAGGAAACAACATTGATAAAGAATCAAATGGTTAATAAACAAACATCCAAACTTCTGATATATATTAAAGAGAGTGCATTTTACATGCCTATAATAGCCTGTTGATAGATCTGGCGATGGACATTGTAACACCCAAGTAATATGGCCATGAAATGTGATAACACTTGAGAAAGACTTATAATGATTGAGATCAGAAATATGTTGTAGATAATCGTTGAGAAAAATGTCCATCAAGGTTTAGAGGGAGGCAGGGCAGCTTCATGACTCGGTAGGCTACTTCTCAAACGATATTTATCAGCAAGCACGCAACTCATTTTAGTAACACTCTACTGCTTATGAGGATTGGTTATTAATTATTAATGTATTTCTACTCTAATAAAAAAGATGATCAATTTAGTTTTGGAATTAATTTCTTTTAATCTGTGTTTGTTGTTCATATTTAAAAAACTTTGCAGGTATATTTGGGAGAGCAGTATGTGCACAGGTATTCTTTTATTTCATTGCGTTTTTTTTCTTTTTGTTATAATATTGTCCAGCCTCGGCACCGAGATCTGTGTTTTCTATTTAGGACCTTACTTTAGACAATTTTGCAAGTATATATGATCTTGCTGAGTCATATCATGCAACTTCTTTGGGTCATATGTGTGTTCTGTACTTTCTGGAACACCATGAACATATGTCTTACATGTCTAGGTAAGGAAAACTTCTACATAACTGAACAGTTACAGTGAGAGCCAGGCACTTTTCAGGATCTATCTAAATTTTTATAATCAATTTTCTGTGCAACAACCCTTCCCTTGTAGAACGCTTACTACCATAGATATGTGATGACTAATTTAGAATATTAAGGCCACAACCTTATATGCCATCATTGTAAAGGAAGTCATGATCATTTTGATTGGCTTCTGTGGATGGTCTCATCTTCTCAGAGAACTAGTGCAGAGAGAGGTATTTTAAAGGTGGTTCTTAGCATTGCCAAGATTACTGCTAGTTATGTAGGATGCACTGATTTGTCAAGTGAGATTGAAGTCAAATGATTGAGAGACATCAATTGACTGATAAATTTTCAGATCTTTTCAAAATGATCCAGAATTTTGAAGTCAGAGATAAGCCATCAATTGATATTTGATGGTTTCTCAATTTAGTTGTGTATCTCATCTAACACTTTGCAAAAAAAAAAAATCTTATGTTAATAGATGCTTTTGACATTTCTACTTTGTTGTATTTCAGCAATGGAATATCAGTCTATTCATCAGGTTAAATTCCAAGTGCAAGACCTAGGTGATTATGACATAAGAGTATGGACTTAGCCAAATGAAAAATAGTTGTAAATTGCTATCCAGGATCATATTCAGGATGCAAGTTGATTTTAAGTGGGCCACCAATCATCATATTTATTTGTACAATTGGAGCAGCAGAACCCATGCCAGCCAGGAGACAAAACAAGAATAAACACAGTAACCTTCGTTTCAAATTATCGACTGCTGACAGTTTACCCGTTTATATAATTTCTTTGATGCTGGAATAAAGGAATTCAGCTCTCACAAATCTTTAGTATACCATCCCAGTTTAAATTCTCGAGATGCTTTGCTATTTTATAGCATTTCTTAGACACCATTTTCAGTAATGATCTACTCTCAGAATGACTTTGGCATCCTCAAGAAAAATATGGTGTTTCATCTTGTGAGAATGCTTTTCTAGGGCAGAGGTCTTGATGTGATTATGGGCTAAGTCTTCCCCATGATCCTTGATCCTTACGTCAAACAAGAGGCCTATCTCTCCTATATACGATTTTCAACACAAATGCAATCTTGTGGACACCTTTATGCCCTCAATGATTCATGGGATCCTTCATGTATTTTAGCATACATCTAATGGTATGTTATCAGAGGGATGTTACCATTGAAGGGATTTTAGCATTCCTGTAATGGTATGTTGTCAGATGGATGCTTAAATCCATCAAGGATCACACAGACCCTCAACAGCAAATAGGCGTCTGCAAGATTACATGTACATGCAGCAAAACATACATAGGAGAGATAGGATGCTCATTCGATATAAGGATCAAGGACCATGGGGCTGACTTAACCCATAATCCTATCAAGATCTTTTCCCTAGCAAAGAACTCCCACAAGACGAAACACCATATCTCTCTGTGAAAATCCAGCAAGGATTCCAGGGACCCTTGACAACAAAAACACATCTACAAGATTATGGGTCCATGCAGCAAACTATATATCAGAGAGACGGATCACTCGTTTGAAGTAAGGATAAAGGAGCATGGGAAAAATTAGCCCATAATCACATCAAAACCTTGACCCTAGTAGAGCACTCCCACAAGAATAACATCAACCACATAAATATAAAAAATGAAAACAGAATTTAACTGAGAGAAACATACATACATGCAAGAATAACCTTACGCATATAAACAAATTGGCAAAGTTTTCACATCTATAAATTATAAAATTATAAAATTGTTGTAGTGATAACAGTTAATAAAAAATTAATATATAAAAAAAGGCACAATGAAATGTTAGTGGCGTAATGTTAATGTTCAAGTTAGTGTTTGGAGTTAGTTTTTCCAAGTCTGATAGTGTCTAACTACCACACATACAAATAAAGGAGTGTACAATATAAACGTTATATAACAATAATAAAAGTATCTTCTCTCTCTCTCTGTTAGTAGTTACAAATTTTGTTTAAGTCCAGTACTGTCTAACTTCCACACATGAATAAAGATGTACAATATGAACATTGCTCAAACAATAATAGAATTATCCTCTCCCTCTCTCTCTCTTATTGTCTATGTAGGTCTTCCACAAACCTACACTCTCTCTCTCTTATTGTCTATGCATATCTTCCACAAACCTACACACTCTCTCTCTTATTGTCTATGCAGGTATTCCACAAACCTACATGATATCAAAGTGATACCAGCCTAGAACCTATGACTGTGTGAACATTAAAAATCCACAAATGTAGTCCCAACAAATAAGGAGAGAGCAGGCAAGTCTGAATTTATTTTTCAACAGTTTTTTGAAAGTGTATACTTTTGAATTTCTAAGGTAAAATCTTTAGAATACTTAAAGAAGAGTTGAGGAATAATATAAAAAGATTCAAAAATAGATTTGAAAGCTATAAATAGAAGATTAGAGAAGACTTGCAATGCCCAAATCAAGTCCATGCCGGCCAGAGAGAGATACTTCACACCTGAGGTAGAAAGAGATGCCAAACAACATGCCATTGACAAGAGGAGGGCATGAATCCATGACCTGCAATGATGGGAGAAATATTTGAAAATTATGGATGTAATGAAATAATACACCTTTTCCAGAAATGTAACAGCCAACTAAACATCATGGCACCAGAGAAGATCCACAAATCTTTGTTTCGCTGGCATAAACTTGCAGATAGCTCCAGATCTGCACCCATGCATGCTAACTTCAACCACAAGTGGTGCCCATGAGGAAAAAAGACCTATATTTTATATAGAAAGTGCAAATCTATTGCCAAGTTTTGTCACAGACCATTCTTTGTAGACAAAAAAACAAACAGATGCAGAAAAGTGTTGCTGCAGGATGTAGCACTAGCAGTCGAGATAGGCATGTTAGCCCAGCATAGAGATGTGAATGCTATTGAAGCAAATAATACTTGCCTGAATTCAGATACCACATCGGTCAATTGTGGTAGAAGCAGAAACCACCTACATGGAAGAATAACTGACAATGAGGATATAGAAATGTTGGTCGCAGTTTACTAAGAGAGGAAACCTTTGCACCTGCACAGATGAACCAGACAATCAAAGAAGGTGCCAAATATGTAGAGGATACACCTACAAGCAGAGGAGACACATGTTAGCACACAAATCAAGTTTTTAAGATGAAGTGAAGATGTACAGGCTCCAATATGGACGGTTTGCAGATGACTGCACTATAGGGACTAGGGTGAATTCGGATAGCCTCGCACTCGATATAATAACCAAATTTAGCCAGTTTATTAAAACTGAGTTGGGCAGACTTTCTTTTCGGGTTAAATTCATAAAGAAAACTAGTTGTATATTAGGGGAAAATATATAGGCAATTTCCACCTTAAAAAACAAAAACTTGCATCCATTGCTTAGGTTTAAACACAAAAAAAACACAAACTTGCATCCATCACTTGGGTTTAAACACTAATATCTAATATAGGGTTTGATTTCTTGTGCAAGGTTTCAGAGAACCCTTGTGCAGCAACCAGGTTTTGCAATTATAGGATTAAGAAGAAAATATCCGCACATATTGGGAAATCGACCCTGCTTGATGCTGGGCAATGTGCCAGGCAAATTTCTCATGCAGCGTTTCAAAGAACCCTCTTGGAGCAACTAGGTTTTGCAATTTGATGTGGAAAATGCAAATAACAACAACATGCATCGCATACATCAAATAAGGGAAAATAAATGGGGATGAAAAATAGACTGGCGTACCTTAGCGGGCCATGCCAGAAATCCCTTGACCTTGGCAAGCACAAGATCTCTGAGCCTCCATTGTCTGCAGGCAGTAGGAGCCTCCATTGTCTACAGGAAGCTGTTTTTCCTCCTAGTCTTTTACATTTTCGCCAAGATTCTTTCTTCTAAAAGCTAACGAGAATTACTTTATCACTTAATGGTTTTGTTAGCTTTCTAGTTTTTAGTAATTTAGGTTGATTATTTTGATTAGAAGGTATTTACAAATTGTAAAACAAACTTATACAAAATACAGATGGATGTAATTTGTTTTTTGTGTTTTAATGCAACAGGGAAGTCGATAATCAAGTACGTCCGTGCTTTAATATCCAAGTTTCCATACATATATTGGTTTAAATTAGCAATTTCCCCATAAGGTGCAAAGATACATCCAAAGGAAAAAAACAAAAAGTGGAGTAAATGTGATGGAGTGAAAAAACAAAAACAAAAATTAAAAATGAAATGAGATTGAAAATTTATTAAAAATGTATACACATAAAAAATAGTACAAAGTAATGTTAACTATAACAGAATAACTTGGAATATATTGTACAAGTTAATCTTAAAGTACTTTAAAATATCAATGTCAAGGTATATCACAAGTTAGATTCATGGAAATCATTAGGAAGCAATTAATTTAAAGGATATAAAAAGTTGTGTACACGTATGTAATCAATATTAATCTTGAAATTAACATACTGAGGAACTTAATTTGAACCAAATAGATATTCATATTAGTTTATTTGGATTAGGATACAAGTTGTGTTAGGAATATAGAGGCACAAATGGAGGAGACCATCCAAAGGCATTGACCTAGTAAAATAATACAACATTGAAGTCTAGAACAAACTTTTAAGATCAGTGGAGAATGAAAACATTAGTTACAATAAATTTTATGTACAAAACTTCAAATATTAAAAATACATAATATCCATTAACTTTGGAAAATGCTATAAAATATATGCATGATTTCTTAATAAAAGTAGAAGAAAATGTGATGAGACACTATAGGGAAAATAGATATAATCTAGAATGATGAACATTTCAATTTGTAATTGCATTTTTTTTCATTAAAGAAAATTTTGACACTCCCGTAGGTGTCATGTACATATAGTCATGGGTTTTGAACTTGGGTGGGGACAATGATAGCCTACTACCCCAACTACCAAGCCTACAAGAGGAACCCCTGTAATTGCATTTTATATGTACAAGCATCTTTCTAAATAGACTCAAATCCTTCTTAACAACAAACTTTATAGATATTGCAAGGTTGAAATGTTTTTTAAAGTTAAAGCCATACATTTATCCTCTTCATAATGGAATTTTATTTATGGAAAATAAACGACAATGTTAAAGTGACATGAACAAGCCACAAAGCAACACATCATTTTCTAATGAGCATTTTCTAAAGAGCACTCAATGAAAGAAATGAGCTCAATATAACATGATCTTCCCAATAGTTGAGATATCTTGCATGCGTTATCGCTTATGACCATGAAGGGTCAAACACTCATAATAAGGAAGGGATTGCATAAGCCACATGTCTCCAATTCCATATATAGTAATAACTAGGTCAAACCAAACTATTGGATTATGTTTTGCAATGATCAAAGAGGGAATATGAGAGAGCATACTAATGTGGTTTATGTTGCATGGTGTAAGGGTGGTTCAATAAAAGTTTCTCTTACGTATTATGTTAACTCATTTGCAATCTCTCAGTTTGACTTAAAATTTTTGTTTCAAAGAAAGGGTGTTCTATTAAAAGTCTAAACTTTCATGGTTGTTTCCAAGAAGTTGTTTGCATTCAAATATCTTTCCCTTCGGCACAGTAGATTGTGTCGATAGATTGGACAATAAATACAACAATGAAGGGCCTAGGAAATCACATCCCAAGTCTAGATCGGGATAGGTGTTGAATGATCAAATTATCTATATTGAGGTTAAGACCTTTGAAGATTTGGACTGAACCTCCCACTAGGGGAGGCCACACCTTCTAGCTGTAACCCAATGATTTGAAGTTTGGTAGCGTAAGACATATATGGTCAAGTCTTTCAATGGAAGAAGGTATAGGTCTTTATGCAATTTGCAAGGTATGAATGGAGGCACAAAGACCTTACCTACCACTTTTGTGACCATGGTACATGGTGCTAGGCTAGAGAANAACTTCTAACACAATTTCACCCATTTTCCTACATCTAAAAAAAGTTTAACCAATTAAAAAAACCTTAAAAGTAATTTAAAGAATAACTCTTTCTTAACTCCATAGAAATTAACCTACTCTTTTAATTCCTTCCATCTTAAAAACTCTTAACCAATAATTAGATAAAAGCAAATACCTACTCTTTTTAGTAAGATATGGATTTATATGTTTGACCTCGGTTTTTGAAATTTCTATTCTCAAACGTGCTTTCAATAAAATATGTAACTACACATATTTCAACGTGGGCTGAAAGAATTAGATTTGCAGTTACAAGCATCACACCTATCCGCCAAAATGACTAAACCGCATTACACGAATTCCTCATTTAATTGAAAATATAGATGGAAAACCCAACCAGCACAGAGTACCAGAAGGAAATAGAATCATGCAAAACTGTTAAGTTTTTTGAAATGGAAAGCATGTGGAAGACTTGAGATTCGACCAAATTCTTGTTCCATGGGCAGGGCAAGATAGCGATCTAAATTTTGGTGACCTAGCATTAGTAGCACCACCAGCATAGGTATATCTTATATAGTATATGAGAGAGCAGCATCTAAGACAGAGACAATAGAGGCATCAATAGTGGTAGAACTCCTAGTTTACTTTGATCCATCCCCAAAAACCAGGCTTTGAACGTCTTGGCCCGAGAATCAAGACACCCACATTGCCAACTGGGCGCACTCAGAAGTCGTCATGGGCTGTGAGAAGTCCTCATGGGTGGAATAATGTTAAATCCTCTCATGACCGAATTAAATCCTCTCATGGCCAAATTGGGGACAGACCAGACGGACCAAATCGATACTCATAACCCTGAATCCATAGATTGATTTAGCAAAATCCCCATTGGGAAATGGGTAGTTGTACATAGATCTATATTTAAAAAATCCTTCATGTTTTGCTTCACCTCCCTATGAAACTTCATAGGTCTTAATCTATATTTTAATTTGTATAATGTATAAGTAAATAATATGTGTATATATTTAATTATATTAAATCACATAACATATGAACTATATATATATATATATATATATTTATATTAAATCCTTTAACATATGAACTATAGTAACATATTTATATTAATTATATGTTATTATTATATTTACATATTTTACCATTATTAAGGTGAAAGAATTTTATATATCATAAGGGTGTTTATAAAATATTTACCTATTTTATAAATTTGGTTAAGTATTATATTTACATTTATTACAAGTATAGTATGGATGGACTATGAATGTATGGATTTTAACATAATTCCCTAAAATGAAGCATGTTTTGTTGGGGGAAAGAAAATTGGAACAATTTCAATATTATGTTTCCCTTGTGGTTTGAATTTTGTACTTTGGTGGGGTGTTTTAGAATAATACCACTTGTTATGCATGTTGTAAATGGTAAACATATCCCATATGCTTTAAATGATGATGATGATGAACTAGATGACAATGATAGTGATGATGTTTTTAATGAAGATGATGATGGAAATGATGATGATGATGATCATCATCATCATCGTCATCTTTGTCATTGTCATCATGATTATCACAATAGTCATCATCATCGGGATAATCATCATCCATGTCATCATCATCACCATTTTCCTTGACATCATCATCATGATTATTGACATTTTCATCAGTTATTCATCATTACCTTTGGCATAAGAAATAGCATCTACCCAAAATATTCTATTAGTGGAAAAGGGTCATGGAGGACACACGCGATTTATGCATGACAAATAACAACTTATTTTTTAAGATGATCAACATCATCATTCTGATTGTACTCATCATCATTGTCATTGTCATCATCACCATCATCACCATTCATTGCATTGCCATCATAATCATCGGGAATGTCGGCATTTCCATTATCCTCCTCCTCCTCCTCCTCCTCCTCATCATAATCGTCATCATCATCATCATTGTCATCGTTCTCCTCATTATCAACAACATTATCATCACCATCATAACCATCCTCAATATCATAATCATTATCCTCATTTTCATCTTCAACATCTGGGTGTAAAACTGGATGCAAAAGTGGATAAAAAAATGGATGCAAAAAAGGATGCAAACATGGATGCAACAAAAGTAGGTGCAAAAGTGGGCACATAATGGGGTGCACCAAAAATGGATGCAAAAGGTGATGCAAAAGTGGATGCAAAAAATGATGCAATCATGGAAGCAAAACATGATCAAAAAAGTGGTGCAAAAGTGGATACAACCATGGATGTAAAATTGGATACAAAATTGGATGCAAAAGTGGATGCAAAACTAGATGCAAAAGTAATCATAAC
Organism: Pseudotsuga menziesii; assembly: GCA_001517045.1. Classification (NCBI taxonomy): domain Eukaryota; kingdom Viridiplantae; phylum Streptophyta; class Pinopsida; order Pinales; family Pinaceae; genus Pseudotsuga; species Pseudotsuga menziesii. Next base: position 201,860 of record LPNX010555916.1, on the reverse strand, counting down.
ACCCAACTCAAAACCCGATGCAAAAGTGGATGCAAAAAGGGATGCAATAACTTATGTAAAATTGGATGCAAAAAAAGATGCAAACGTGGATGCAAAAGTGGGTGTAAAAGTAAGCGCAAAAAATGGGTATGAATTGGGACGCGAAAAAAGTGGATGCAAATGTGGATGCAAAAAAAGATGTAAACATGGATGCAAAATGGGATGCAAAAAGGGATGAAAACACGGGTGCAAAAGTGGACCAAAAAGTGGATGCAAAAATGGCTGTAACAAAACGAGATGAAAAACTAGACTCAAAACATGATTTAAACTTTGATGCAAAACTTAGCACATGAAGGGATGCAAAAAAAGAAGCAGAAGTGGATGTAAAAAAGGATGCAAAGGTGGATGAAAACAAGGGCGTAAAAGTTTAGGCAAACATGGGCATAAAAGGGGGCACAACAAGAGTAGATGTACAAACTAGGCACAAAATTAGGTGAAAAATTAGGCTCAAAACCTATCACAAAACCTGATGCAAAACCTGGCGCATAACTAGGTGCAAAACCCGATGCAAATTACGCTACAATTTGTGCAAAATTTAGAAAAAGGATGCAAAAAACGCCTAAAATAGCACCAAACCATGAAATTGCGCCATTTTGTCCAAAAAATGAAGAAAAATACATTGAAAGATGGTATAGATGCAAAAAAGGATGCAAAAAGAGATGCTAAATCTAGTTTTTGTTGTAGTGCAATGGCTTCATCAACACATCAGCTATCTGTTCCTCCATCACAACATACTGGAGATTTACTACTCCCCTCTGCACCATATCCCTGATATAGTGATACTTGATCTCGATATGCGTTGACTTGTCATGGAACACTGGATTCTCTGACAACTTCACGCAACTCTGGTTGTCACAATGTATACAAGTAGCATCCAACTGGAGATCAAATAAAATAGGCAGTAGCTTCTGCATCCATACTGCCTCACAACTAGCTAAACAAGCTGCGACATACTTTGCTTCAGTTTTACTAAGTGCCACATCCGATTGCTTCCTGCGAAACCAAGAGATCACACCGGGTCCCATACTAAAGAAACACCCTAAAGTGCCCTTCCTATCAATGGCACTTCCTGCCCAATCTGAATCAACATAACCCTCCAGGTTAATCTTCTGATTCACCTCGTACTTGAGTTCATAATCAATTGAACCCTTTAGGTACCTTACTACATGCTTTGCAACCATCAAGTGAACATGTCTCAATGTGTTCACAGCAAAGCAAATATCTGGTCTCGTATTCATCAGGTACATCAAGGAACAAATCATCTGATGATACATCATGGCATCAATCGTCTCTGGTGAAGCAACACTCAATAGCTTCAGCTTCAATGCCATAGGTGTGGTCATGGCCTTGCATTCCATCATCCTGAACCTCTTCAGGATCTCTTCTGCATATTTCCCTTGTCCCAGGGAAAATTCCATCTGCATTCTGTCACACCTCTATGCTTAGAAATAGTGCATCGACACGTAAGAGGAGTATCATTGGTCTTCCGCCATCAACCTTGAAGCAAAGGTTGGAATTCACTTTACTCTTAGTAAATCCTAGAGTTGTCAGTAATCTATCCATCCTGTCGTACCATGTCGAAACTCAAGATATTCTATAGTTACTCCCTCTGAAGTGGAGCATCATACTCCCTCTGTCTTCTGAACTCTATGCACTGAAACATTCTGTACCGGAGTGACAAGTAGCTTCTTATGCTACTAATATTCTATGTATCCATCTAGTGTATAGACTTTCATCTTCAACTTTATAGCAAAGGTTAATATCTTCATCAAGCTTCATCATGTATGTGTTTCAACTCCCACTGGCTACAAATGTCTCTTCATAGTCTATGCCTTCTTTTCTTCAGAAGTCTCGTACTACAAATCTTGCTTTGTATCCCACGATGTTTCCATCTACTGCATGATGGAACTACGAACTTCTCTTTACGTATCGATATAGCATCCTAGACATCATTCTTCTTGAACTGGTCTTCCCTTTCTTCTTGGTTACTTCTTCATAGCTTGAAGGTTCTGCATCAATGATGTCGCTGCATTTGTCATATTATTCTTCATCTTTGAACTGTCATCACTTGTTCTTTGGAACAAGTCTCATTCTTCTTTTTTGTAGGCAATTATGTCTGTAATCTTTCCTGCAAGTCAAATTCATTTGCATGGTTAGAGACATTTCATAAGGAATATTCATAATGGAAAATTCTTAAGCATAAATATATGATCATGCAACTACTTTAGCCAATACAACATTCATCCATATCTCACAGAAACTTTTCTAGATTCATTCCATCTCTACCAGGACAACATTGAGATTGTGCACTAATCCAATATGTCAGCAAAGAGGTTTCATTTTAGATAAGTAGAAATGGAGAGTTGTATAGAACCATGAGCTACTTACCCATCACATGCATATTAGTAGTATACTGTGATTAATGCAAACATCCTATCATGCATAATACATCAACTGAATATAAACAAATACATAACAAAACAATATTATGAAATGACAATTGAATACTTATCTTTATTTGTTTCGTGGGTAGACTCCTTCTTGAGCCTTCAGCTTCATCATCTTCTTCATTCATAATAGCATCATTTCTTATCCAAATGCTAAAATGGATAAGAGGTTCTTCAAGAGTTGATATCTTCATATTCCTCATTGCTTGAGGAATCTTCTTTGGATGGTGAGAGATTGATCTTTAGTTGCTCACATCTTCTCTTCTCTTATTATGAGTCGAGCTTCTTCTCTTATTAGTTAATCACTTCCTTTTGGCACACATTCATCGAATGAATGAACCCCATGATCTCGGGAGACCATTTAAGGTGGCTATCACCACTTCTGCATTCTACACTTCTTCTTCTACTGCTTCAAGTTGTTCTGCATTTTGGATCTTCACATTCTTCAACTATTTTCTCAAAGCCATTTTCTAATTTATGTTCTTCCCTTTAGATAGCTTCGTCAAGGAATCAAACATATTAGGTGTCTTTAGGAAAGACACTTGTGATACAATTTGATCTGTGATTGATTCAACAATGTTCTTCTTGGTCTTGACCAATTTCTTCTTGTGTAAGGCTTTGAGCCTCATCTCCCTCTGGAACTGGAACCTCTCTACTTATGTAGGTTTCCAATTCATTTCTTTAGAGAGATCATATACTTCCATGCTTGGAATTTTTCAACTTCCCCAAGCTTGTCATCAAGCTGATGTGATAGATCCGTTTGAAATGAGAACCTCAAATGAAAATAGCAAAAGATTAGATCTTACCGATTTGAGGTGTCCGTCCTGGTTCCATAGCTAGCTGATCTAGGGTTTGTCAAAGAAACCCTAATTTTCAAAAGTTGGAATCTTTCAAATCTGATTGGATAGAAAGATATATCTCTTCAAACACTCAAAGATAATTTAACTATGGCACAAAATCGTGCAAAGCAACAAGCAGAACAACATAGAACTGAGAGAGAATTTGAGATAGAAGATTGGGTATTTGTAAGACTTCAACCATACAAACAATTATCACTAAAACAACAAGGAAATAACAAATTAGCACCTAAATTCTATGGTCCATACCAAATTATATGGAATATTAGCATCGTAGCATACAAGCTAAAGTTACCAGAGACAAGTTGAATTCACAACATATTCCATGTGTCAAATCTAAAAAATTTGTTGGGACGACATCAATCAATTCAAACTACACTTCCCGCTCTAAATGAAGAAGGGAAAATGATCTTAGAACCAGAAGCTATCATCAACATCAAAGAATGGAGATTACACACTGGAATGATCAATGAATACCTCATTAAATGGAAGAATTGCCTAGAAGAAGATGCATTATGGGAAACACAGAGATTCATTCAACAATATGTTGATGTACTTGTAACTTCGGAATGCATTCATCCATATATCTTATGTATTGTACCCCAATGTTTATTCTAGGACATGTCAGTAATGTATTTGAGTCATGTCATGCCTCGGATGTTCCTATTGAGAGGTTCTATAATGTAACAAGTCATGTCAAGTCATTGTGGGTAACCCTCCTATTGGTGAAGGGTTAAATTCCCTGCAGTTGTGGGGCCCTAGGGTTATTAAACTATCCTAGTGAAGTCAACCCTAGGTGAGTCATTGTAAGTTGGGGCAATAGTCCCCACCATTGTGTTAAGGATAAACCTCCTTGTTGGTCGGAGGAGGCAAAGTCCCCACAAGTTGTGGGGGACTAGGGTTATTAGACAGTCCTAGAGATGTTGGATCTAGTAAGTAATAGTTAAGTGAGGCCGACATGATGGAGTGGGTTCCAATTGAACGAAAGAATGTAAATAGAGAGTGAGTCTCTCTATTTAGGACACACACTCACTCATTGAGGAACATGAGTGAGAGGAGAAGTTGCTAGGATAAGAGAGAGACTACTGCTATCAGGAGATCATCTTTATGTTTTCGAGTTTTACTTTTAGTGCTGATTCTATCTCTGAGGAAGTTGCGGGGTTTTATCCTTTATGGTTTCCTCGAGGAAAATTATTTTTGTCTCTTGTCTCTTGTGTTGTGCTTGTGTTTTATTGTTGTGCATGTTATTCTCTCAGTTAAAGATCCTAAGATCATAATGGTAGCTTGAATGATAAAAATCTAACATGGTATTAGAGCTAACCTGAGAAGAAGACATTGTATAGCTACAGAAGTTAGGGCTTCTTAATTTTTGGGTCTCTCTCCACAATCTATTAGCAAAAGTATGCTAGGATGACTCTCCATTTAATTTTGGTGCGAAAAATTAGGGCTTCTTGCAGAAGAGGAATTTTTGAGTGAGCCGAGCATAGGATTTCTCTCCTCATCAAAACCAAAGTTTAGAGACCTGGATCAAGTTTTTTTGGTTGGGTGAAACTCCAGGAAAGTCAAACCCTAGTTTGACCCCGAGCTAGAAAAACCCTAAATACTAAAACGGATAAGTTTTGCTGCATTCGCTATATCCTGAGATTGGCGATGGCTTAGGAGCTGAATATTTGCAAGGCCGAAGATAAAATCCTAAATACGGGGAGATATGATCCCTCCAATTTAGGGTTCTAGCCTCTTCTAGAATTCGTCCCTAAATAGGACACCTGGGGAGAATTGCTATATCTTGGGCTACAGAGGTCCAAATGAAATTCTTGAAGATTTTCTAGAAAGGGAACAAAATTTCCTTTCTATGGTCCGAGTTTCAGACTCAGAAGATGAACCACGGACATGTGGCAGTCAATACAACTTCTCTATTTTGAACAGTCCTATAACAGGTCACCTTGGTAAAAGGATCATAAATACCAATTGGTGAAACCAATCCTAATGAAACCTTTGGTTTTGGATTAGGGACATGCGAGGTTACCTCAGTGATAAATGTCAGACATAGAGGAGCAGTAAATTCGGAGATACTGTAGAAACAGTAACAGACATTTTTGCAGGAGAAATTGGAAAACTAGGGCTTCCTGTTCAGGGAGCTTCCCTCCACTATTTTCAGAAAAGGAGTACATTGGCGGTCTTCCAGTTGATATTTTATGGTGGGTATTTTTGTGCTTCCTTGAATTATTTCCTTCCATCTGGGTGGTTCATAACTATATAATGCTTAAAATGGAGCCATCTTCGCTGATGTGTGATACGTAGCGTTATGCCACCATTCTGCAAGATGTAACGATTGTAACCATTTTTTTTGTTTGTCAGTGACAAAACTACGGAGATAGGTTTCCATACACTTTTTGACCACTTCCATTTTCCCATCTATCTATGGATGGTACACTAAGCTCATATTAAGAGTGATCCATATTTGCTTGCAGAATTGCTTCCAAAAATTGCTTGTAAATTTGGTGTCTTTGTCGCTTACTATAATTTTTGGAAAACCATGTAATTTGTAAATACTTTTACAAAACACTTCAGCTATTTGTTTAGTGTTATAGCGGATTTCACCACACTAGGTGAATCACACATTGTATGGCCTTCCCCTATCCCGCTGCAGACTCATTAACCCCCATGGACCACTTTTTATCTTTTGATGTAACCTTGACCATCCCTTAAAACATTATAAAAATGATATACGCGGCCTTTTCCCCGATAACTGCGTACATACGCGGATATTCCCTCTATAGTCGCATACATCGGGATGTGTGCATAGTCCAAAGCATTTTGGAGTTTTCCTTGACTTGGATTCGACTCATATGACTCCTGGCCTTCCATATGCCTTGAGATCACACGGATTCAACCTTTCAATACCCCTTTGGAAAGCTATATAAGGAACCCCTTGGTACATTGAAAGCATAAGAGAGCTTTGAGAGTAACAAAACTATAGTCCATTGTTGCCAGGATTTATACTTGAGTCTGCATCCCTTTGTCCCTTGGAGCACTGTTGTGTTCTTCCCAAGCTTGCCTTTTACTAGTAAGATTGCTATCGAAGTGATGGAGGATTGAGGTGGTGGAGGCCCAAGTGGGGGATTCAGTTTCTCCGATTCGCAGACGTGCCGTTAGAGGTTGTCACTTGTAATCTCTGATTATTATTAATAGAAATATATTTTCCTGTCCAGTAATGTGTATTTGAATGAATATTGTTTCCATTGGAATATGTCAAATGCTTTCACATTATTGATTATATATGCTAGAATAGATCTAACACCATGAAATATAGTATGCTTGTGTTGTTTGCTTGTTGTTGAGGACGTGCTATAACAATTCAAGCTGAATATGGGAAAGCTCAACGGGGATCTACTTCAACCGTCCCGAATAAGGTACGAGGTTCGATCCTTTAGTGTTAGATGTTTTTATTTCTATTGCATATTGGGAAAGATTGATTTCTGGAGTCTAGCTGTCTGTTGTGGTACCCCAAGCCATAGGAATTTCTCTCCGTAACAGAATTGGCGACTCCGCTGGGGATGTCCCTTGTTTTTATTTGGGGTTTATGGGCACAATGGGCTTGATGTTATTGACTTGCTCTCTATTTCTCCTTGTTTCTGTGTCGCATTTTATAGTATGTTCATCCATTGACACTCCCCTTTATTTGTTTGACCCTTGGCCTGCTTTTTACCACTGCCTTCTCTGTCCATGCGGGTTTTTGGCCAAAAGTCGCATACATACGCGGATTTTTGGCCAAAAGTCGCGTATATGGGCCTTCCCACGCAGGTTTTTGTCCAAAATTCGCATATATTGGCTTTTCCACGCGGATTTTGGGCCTAAAGTCGCGTACATACGCAGCTGTTCTTTATACAGTCGTGTACATCCTCCCTTTTGGTGAGTTTGATGTTGAGGGAAGTTGCTGGGTGGGTAGTGA
>LPNX010555916.1:177894-192337 GCA_001517045.1 Pseudotsuga menziesii | reverse complement strand
CATAGTAGGACATGTACTCGTAGCGGTTAGTGTAGAAGACCTTCCAGATTGGTGGCATCCACTATATGCTACCTCCTTGATCGTGCCAGTATTCATGAGATTTAAGCTCTCGTGACTTGTTCCAGTATATGTCAGATATTTCCAGCCACTATGGAGATCTTGATCTGTTATATATCTTCAGCCTATGTGGAGATCATTGTACTTTGTATATCTTCATCATGGAGATTCTGATCTATGTATATTGTACGTGGCGATGACCACATATGTTCTATCATGTTTCATGCCTATTCATGGCCATTGTACTCTTATGTATCCGGACTGCTATATGTATATGCAGTTGTATGCAGAGTTGTATTATGGTATTATGCTGATTGGGTGGCTGGTCTTCCATTTGGGTACCTTCATCACTTCACTTCTGAGATGGACTTATAATGTATTTCGGCCATCGTATAACCCCTCTGATCTCATACATTAGGGGGCATCTGTTATAGCGGATTTCACCACACTAGGTGAATCACACATTGTATGGCCTTCCCCTATCCCGCTGCAGACTAATTAACCCCCATGGACCACTTTTTATCTTTTGATGTAACCTTGACCATCCCTAAAAACATTATAAAAATGATATACGCAGCCTTTTCCACGATAACCGCGTACATACGCGGATATTCCCTCTATACTCGCGTACATCGGGATGTGTGCATAGTCCAAAGCATTTTGGAGTTTTCCTTGACTTGGATCCGAATCATATGACTCCTGGCCTTCCATATGCCTTGAGATCGCACGGATTCGACCTTTCAATACCCCTTTGGAAAGCTATATAAGGAACCCCTTGGTACATTGAAAGAATAAGAGAGCTTTGAGAGTAACAAAACTATAGTCCATTGTTTCCAGGATTTATACTTGAGTCTGCATCCCTTTGTCCCTTGGAGCACTGTTGTGTTCTTCCCAAGCTTGCCTTTTACTAGTAAGCTTGCTATCGAAGTGATGGAGGATTGAGGTGGTGGAGGCCCAAGTGGGGGATTCAGTTTCTCCGATTCGCAGACGTGCCGTCAGAGGTTGTCACTTGTAATCTCTGATTATTATTAATAGAAATATATTTTCCTCTCCAGTAATGTGTATTTGAATGAATATTGTTTCCATTGGAATATCTCAAATGCTTTCACATTATTGATTATATATGCTAGAATAGATCTAACACCATGAAATATAGTATGCTTGTGTTGTTTTCTTGTTGTTGAGGACGTGCTATAACAATTCAAGCTGAAGATGGGAAATCTCAACGGGGATCTAGGAGAAATTGGAAAACTAGGGCTTCCTGTTCAGGGAGCTTCCCTCCACTATTTTCAGAAAAGGAGTACATTGGCGGTCTTCCAGTTGATATTTTATGGTGGGTATTTTTGTGCTTCCTTGAATTATTTCCTTCCATCTAGGTGGTTCATAACTATATAATGCTTAAAATGGAGCCATCTTCGCTGATGTGTGATACATAGCATTATGCCACCATTCTACAAGATGTAACGATTGTAACCATTTTTTTTGTTTGTCAGTGACAAAACTACGGAGATAGGTTTCCATACACATTTTGACCACTTCCATTTTCCCATCTATCTATGGATGGTACACTAAGCTCATATTAAGAGTGATCCATATTTGCTTGCAGAATTGCTTCCAAAAATTGCTTGTAAATTTGGTGTCTTTGTCGCTTACTATAATTTTTGGAAAACCATGTAATTTGTAAATACTTTTACAAAACACTTCAGCTAGTTGTTTAGTGGAGTCAATTTTATTTATTCCCATGAAATGTTCATATTTAGTTAGTCGATCTAATACCACAAGGATTGTATTCTTACCATATGATAAGTGTAACCCTTCAATAAAAACTATAGAGATTTCCTCCCACTTTTGTTTCAGAATGTGCAATGGGTGGAGTAGCCCTGGTGTCATGACATTTTTTATTTTATTCCTTTTACATGTGTCACACTCGGCTACATATTTTCGAATGTCTTTATGGAATCCTTTCCAATAGAACGATTGTATGGAATTGTAATATGTCTTGAAGATTCCTACATGTCCTGCGGTAGGTGAATCATGAGATTCTATCATCACCTTAGTTTTAAACCTTGATGTTGGGTTTAAATAGATCCTTCCTTTGTACCACAAGATGTCATTTCACCACTCGAATTTTGGACCTCTATTCGGGTCTTCGATTACCGCACATGTGTTTGGGTATTTAGTGTATTCTATTCATATTTCATCCAACCACTCTGGAATAATGATTGAAATTGCATATGTTTGGATTTCATCCTTTCTAGATAGAGCATAGGTGACTAAAGTGTCTTTCCCTCTTTTATGTAATATCTCCATATCAAAGGTAGCGATTTTTTCTATCCACTTCTGTTGTTCTGTTGACAATGTTTTTTGTTGGAGGAGGTATTGAAGACTGTTATGGTCTATTCTTATCAGTATTTTTCTCCCTAGAAGGTATTGTCGTCAATTTGTTAAAGAATGTATAATGGCCAGCATCTCTTTATCATAAGTGGAATTCAAACTTTCTCTCTTGTTGAGCTTCCTACTTTCAAATGCTATTGGGTGCCCTTCTTGCATCAAAATTGTTCCTAGTATGAAACTTGATGCGTCGACTACAAATGGTTTTGTGAATTATGGTGTGGCTAATACTATTGTTGAAGACATCATGCATTTTAATGTTTCAAAACATTTTTTTGCTTCACTATTCCATTGGAAGAAATTTTTCTTCAATAAATTTGAGAGAGGGACGGTTTTATGGGAGTAATTCTTTACAAATATTCGATAGTATCCTGTTAGGCCTAGAAATCCCCTTAGTTTCGATATGTTATCAAGTTTGGGCCATTCCATGATTTTCTTGATTTTATTTGGATTGACTTTGACTCCTTCCTTCAATATCTTATGTCCTAGGTAGTCCACTTCTTATTTTCCAAAGGTGTACTTAGACCTCTTTGCATAGAATTTGTTTTCTTCCAAAATCGTAAGTACTCGACTTAAGTGTTCCAAATGATCCTTCCATGTTCTGCTATATATGAGGATTTCATCAAAAAACACTAGCACAAACTTCCTTAAAAATGGCTGAAACAATTCGTTCATTCTGTCTTGAAACGTAGTTGGAGCATTAGTCAAACCGAAGGGAATTACTTTGAACTCATAATGTCCTTCATTAGTGCAAAAAGCACTTTTTTCTATGTCTTCCACTCTAAATTTCATTTAATAATAGCCATATCGGAGATCCAACTTTGAGAAGTACTTGTCCCCATCAAGTTCACCCAACAGCTCATCGATGAATGTGATCGAAAATTTATTTTTGATAATTATTTTGTTCAGTCCTCTGTAATCTATGCACATTCTGAATGACCCATCCTTCTTTCATACTAGCACTACTGGAGCTTCATACGGGCTTCTCCTTTTTGAAATGATGCCACATTTCAAAAGATCCTAAGTTAACCTCTCGATTTTTTTTTTATGGTGATGTTAGTATATGTATGGTTTACTCCTCAGAGGTTTTGTCCCTAGTTCTATTTCGATTATGTGTTCGATGTTTTTGTTTTGTGGAAGCTCCATGGGTAGTTCTTGAAACATCTTGTGATGTTTTTGAATCATCTCTTGTATCTTTGGTTGTTTTTCCATGTCTCCTTCACACGTTAGAAGCTTCATTTCTTGGCATTGAAGTATGTACGCTAGTGCGCCTTTCTGAAGTAGTTTTTCCATTTGATGCGATGTAACTAATTGTGTCGGAGGTGGTTGGAACCAATATAATTTGTGTGTCTTCCCAAACGACTGGAATTCAATAAAATTCTCTTGGTGATTTGCAGAGTATGTACCCAAGGTTTGTAACCATTGTATTCCTAACACTATGTTGACTCCTCCCAGCTGTACCACAAAGAAATCTAAATCTAAGTTATACTCTTGAATTTGTAACTTGACCTTGTGACATTTTCCCACATTGTCAATCTTCTTGCCGTCTGGTACCATAAACTTCATGTTAGGTATTGGATGAATAAATAGGTTAAATATTTTAGCAAGGTTGACATTGACGAAGTTATGGGTGTTTCCAGAGTCGATAAGAACTATGACGTTATTATTTTTCATATGGCCTTTAATCTTTAATGTTTACAGTTGGGAGATTCTAGTAATAGCGGCTAATGAGATTTTTGGGGTGTCATCCTCGATTTCTATTTGGTAGTCTGGTTGACTATGTGCAACATTCTCAACTGGTTCCTCAACTTCCAACTCTGCTTCACATGCATACAATTTCTTTTGTAAGCATTTGTGCTTGGGATCCCATTTGTCTCCACAGAACTTACATTTCCCTTCCTTTATTCTTTGGACCTCTAAACCGGGCTTCGTTCCTTCCCTGAGTTATGGTGGTGTATATCTTGGATTTCTTGTGTATGTTAATAAGATGGGTTTCCTTTTGGAGTCGCCTTTGTTGAAATTTTTATGAACGAACTTCTTGAATTTGCTTTCAATAATCCTGGATTTGCGTTGTGCTTCCTCCATGGTAGAGATGTTATGTAACTCTAGTTCATTACAGATGTGTTGTTTTAGATTGTGTATGTAGGTATGTAGTCATTGGTCATCAGTTAACTCTGGAACTCGAGTTGACAACGCTTCTCACTCACAGGTGTACTCATCGACACTAGTTTTTTGTTGTAACCTTGTGATTTTGGAAAAAAAGTCTTTTTCTTCAATGCCCTGGAATCATTTGATGAGGTCATTCCTAAAGCTAGCCCAGTTGTGAGAACATATTCTTGCAGTATTCTTCCACCATAAGTACCAATTTTAAGTGTTGCCTTCTAGATGCATGGAGTCATATTTAATTTTCTCTCCCTCGTAATGGATGTTGTGGATGTCTAGGTATTCCTTAGCTTTGTTAATCCATGCTATGCATTTTCGTTCGTCCCTGTCGTATTTGGGTAAATCAACTTTCACCCGTGTTTGGAGACCTTGTGTATATGAGGCTGAGGACAACATGTTGAATAGAGGATTTAGCCACTCCGGTGTTCTAGGAGAGTTTGGTTGTGGGTCATTCGATATTTATAATCTGTCCAAGATGGCGGTTAAAATTGCCTAATTTTTCTTTTGGTCTTATGGTAGAGTGAGGAAGGTATTTTCCATTTGTGACGTGATTTGTGTCCAACTCGATGTCAAATTGTCACTGGTTTGTTTGATCTTTTCCTGGAGTTCCTCGTAGTTCTTTTTAATCTTCTCATTGATTTGATCGAACCGAGCATCCATTGATCTAGTGATTGTTGGAATCTTCTCGGTGTTAAACGTGGATTTATTTTTATTCGGTGTATGATGCTAGCCCGCCACGATTCTTTTTTTTCCTTTTTTAATGTAATTATAATAATAATAATTATTATTATAATATAGTTTTTAAATTAATAATAATATCATTAAACAATAATTATTAATATTAAAAAAAATTAAAACGGCTGTTGATTATGGTCGCATTAGGGAGGCTGAACGACGATGGGAAGCAGAATGATGGAGGCGATGTTAGTGAATGGACGTGGGAGAAGGGAGATGGAGTAAGCCTAGTAGGTGGAGAGGGAATGAATGTGGGAAAATGGACCAATGATGGGGAGAGGCGGAACGGAGGGTGAATGGAGCAGCGACATCAGTGGAAGAGGGAAAGATGCGAGGGGGGGTGTTGGTAGGGATAAGTCATGGGAGAGAGGATGTAGAGGGAAGGAGCAACGCATCGAATAATGGAGGAGAAGAGGATTAAATGGGACATGGAAGAGCGTGGATAGGTGGGCGTAGGGAGAGGTAAGGAGGATGTAGGTGCAGCGGAGGGGGTGCGGAGCAGCATGGAGCAATGTGGAAGTGATGGAGTGATGCAAGGTGGTGGGCTGGTGCCAAGATCTGAGAGGCTCTAATACCAATGGAAGAACAAAGGAAGATGAAGAAAAAATAACGTAATGTAAATGTATATATGAGGCTGAGGACAACATGTTGAATAGATTGAGGAAGGTATTTTCCATTTGTGACGTGATTTGTGTCCAACTCGATGTCAAATTGTCACTGGTTTGTTTGATCTTTTCCTGGAGTTCCTTGTAGTTCTTTTTAATCTTCTCATTGATTTGATCGAACCGCGCATCCATTGATCTAGTGATTGTTGGAATCTTCTCGGTGTTAAACGTGGATTTATTTTTATTCGGTGTATGATGCTAGCCCGCCACGATTCTTTTTTTTCCTTTTTTAATGTAATTATAATAATAATAATAATTATTATTATAATATAGTTTTTAAATTAATAATAATATCAATAAACAATAATTATTAATATTAAAAAAAATTAAAACGGCTGTTGATTATGGTCGCGTTAGGGAGGCTGAACGATGATGGGAGGCAGAATGATGGAGGCGATGTTAGTGAATGGACGTGGGAGCAGGGAGATGGAGTAAGCCTAGTAGGTGGAGAGGGAAGGAAGGTGGGCAAATGGACCAACGATGGGGAGAGGCGGAACGGAGGGTGAATGGAGCAGCGACGTCAGTGGAAGAGGGAAAGATGCAAGGGGGGGTGTTGGTAGGGATAAGTCACGGGAGAGAGGATGTAGCGGGAAGGAGCAAGGCATGGAATAATGGAGGAGAAGATGATTAAATGGGACATGGAAGAGCGTGGATAGGTGGGCATAGGGAAAGGTACGGAGGATGTAGGTGCAGCGGAGGGGGGGCGGAGCAGCATGGAGCAATGTGGAAGTGATGGAGTGATGCAAGGTGGTGGGCTGGTGCCAAGAGCTGAGAGGCTCTGATACCAATGGAAGAACAAAGGAAGATGAAGAAAAAATAACGTAATGTAAATGTATATATGATAATGTAGATGATGATTTACATAATAAGTGCCATGAGTAATTTATACCCTAAGTGGGGAAGAGAGGTGACTTTTCAAGTCACCTCTTAGTTTAATTACATTAATTTACTAAAATTAACCTATCTTAATATTTAAGTTTGGCATTTGTAATAGATTTGGGCATCCAAATCATGTCACAACATTCTCAAATAAAAACTTCGCAACAGTATAATCCTCTCCCTCGTAATGGATGTTGTGGATGTCTAGGTATTCCTTGGCTTTGTTAATCCACGCTATGCATTTTCATTCGTCCCTGTCATATTTGGGTAAATCAACTTTCACCCTTATTTGGAGCCCTTGTGTATATGAGGCTGAGGAAAACATGTTGAATAGAGGATCTGACTGCTTCGGTGTTTTGGGAGAGTTTGGTTGCGGGTCATTCAATATTTGTAATCTGTCTAAGATGGTGGTTAAAAATACCTCATTTTTCTTTTGGTCTTATTGTAGAGTGAGCAAGGTATTCTCCATTTGTGATGTGATTTGTGTCCAACTCAATGTCAAATTGTCACTCGTTTGTTTGATCTTTTCCTGGAGTTCCTCGTAGTTCTTGTTAATCTTCTCATTGATTTGATCGAACTGAGCATCCATTGATCTAGTGATTGTTGGAATATTCTATTATATTTTTATCATTCAAACTAGCATTATGATCTTAGGATATTCAACTGAGATAATAACATGCACAACAATAAAACACAAGAGACAAGAGACAAATAATTTTGCTTGGGGAAACCATAAAGGTGAAAACCCTGCAACTTCCTCAGAGATAGAATCAACACCAAAAGTAAAACTTGAAAACATAAAGATGATCTCCCGACAACAGTAGTCTCTCTCTTGTCCTAGAAACTTCTCTCTCACTTATGCGCCCCAATGAGTGAGTGTGTGTGTTATAAATAGATAGGCTCAATCTCTATTTATATTCTTTCGTTCACTTAATGTCCACTCCAGCATGTCGGCCTCAATTAACAATTACTTACTAGAGCCGACATCTCTAGGAGAGTCTAATAACCCTAGTGCCCCACAACTTGTGGGGACTTTGCCCCTCTGACCAACAAGGAGGGTTATCCTTAACAAAACGGTGGGGACTATTGCCCCGACTTACAATAACTCACCTAGGGTCGAATTCTCTAGGATAGTCTAATAACCCTAGGTCCCCACAACTGTGGGGACTTTAACCCTTGAACAATAAGAGGGTTACCCACAATGACTTGACATTACTTGTTTACATTATTGAATCTCCTGATAGGAACATCGGGCCATGACATAACTCAAATACATTACAGACACTTCTCATAATAAAAATCGGGGTACAATACATAAGATATACAAGTAAGTACATTCCAAAGTTACAATTACATCAACACTCCCTATTAACTAAGAAGGTATTCTCTCGACACAATTTATCAGCACAAGTCTTCTTCTTTGTATCATCGAGATCATCATTGAGTCCTCGTCATCTTCATCTGGATCTAGATCATCACTCGATATGGATCATCATCAATGGATCTGGATCATCACTCGATCTAGATCATCATTACTGGATCTAGATCATCATTGGTGCTACCTCATGATTCTTCTTGTCACAGGAATTTCTATAGAGCCAGCCCTTTTTCATGTTGGTTGTACGCCTAGCCTCCATGTAGATATTTTCTAGCACTTATATCTGACCCTAGGTCAAAATGGCCTGCCCAACACTTATATCTGATCATGTAGGAACCAATCCTATAATCACATCAGAAAGGCACGCACAACACTCACATCTAACGATGTGGGAACACATCCTACAACCCTGTCAGAAAGGCCCAGCACTCACATCTGAAAACCAATGTTAGAAAGGCCCAGCACTTACATTTGACCATGCGAGGAATCAATCCTATGTACATGTTGAAAGGGCTCTACACTTTTATCTGATCATGTAGGAACCAATCATATAATCACCTTAGAATGGCTTTTCACTTACATTCGACCATGCAAGGAACCAATCCTATGTACATGTCGAAAGGGCTCTGTACTTATATCTGATCATGTAGGAACCAATCCTACAGTCACATCAGAATGGCCCTCAGTGCTAGATTGAGTATTCCTAGTAACACACCAGGTGCCTCCATTCCAAGAATGACATTCAGTGCTTATATTTGATCATGCAGGAACCAATCCTACAGTCACATCAGAATGGCTCAGCACTCATATCTAACATGCGAGGAACCAATCCTCTCATCATGACAGAATGGCTCAGCCCTTACATCTGACCATGGAAGGAACCAATTCTCTCACCATGTCAGAATGGCTCACAGACTCATCACTTCCCCTTAGAGGGAATCTTGATCTGGAGAACACCAAGCTTCTCCCTGAAGTACTCAAACTTCACTCTAGCTAATGGCTTAGTCAACACATTAGCTATATGTTCATCCGTCACAACATACTGGAGCTTTCACTGCTCCTTTCTACACCATATCCCTGATATAGTGATACTTGATCTCGATATGCTTCAACTTGTCATGAAACACTGGGTTCTCTGACAACTTCACACAACTCTGGTTGTCGCAATATATACAAGTAGCATCCAACTGGAGATCAAATAAATCAGACAGTGGCTTCCTCAACCATACTGCCTCACAACTAGCTGAACAAGCTACGACATACTCTTCTTCAGCTGTACTTAGAACCACACAGGATTGCTTCCTACTAAACCAAGAGATCACACCTAATCCCATACTGAAGCAACACCTTGAAGTGCTCTTCCTATCGATGGCACTGCCTACCCAATATGAATCAACATAACCCTCTAGGTTAATCTTCTTATTCACCTCATACTTGAGCCCATAATGAACTATACCCCTCAGGTACCTCAGAATATGGTTTGTAGCAATCAATTGAACATGTCTTGGATCTGTCAGGAACTAGCTCAAGGTGTTCATAGAAAAGCAAATATCTGGTCTCGTGTTCGTCAGGTACATCAAGGACCCAATCATCTGATGATACATTGTAGCAGCAACCGTCTATGATGAAGCATCACTCAATAGCTTCATGTTCGATGCCATAGGTGTGGTTATGGCCTTGTAGTCCATCATCCTGAACCTCTTCAGGATCTCTACTGCATACTTCCCTTGTCCGAGGAATATTCCATTCGCATTCCGCCACACCTCCATGCCTAGAAACTAGTGTATCGACACATAACATGAGCATCACTGGTATTCCTCCTTCAACCTTGAAGCAAAGGTTGGAATCCACTTTACTCTCAGTAAAGCCTAGATTCATCAGTAATCTATCCATCTTGTCGTACCATGTCGAACATCAGGATCTTTTGCAGTCACTCCCTCTGAGGCGGAGCATCATTCTCTCTCTGTATTTTGTACTCTATGTACTGAAACATTCTGTGCTGGAGTGACAAGCAGCTTCCTCTGTTACTAATATTCTATGTATTCATCTAGGATTACTGGATACCAAGATCCTCTATCTTAAACTTTTTCAAAAGTTCTTCTCGTACCCATATGTGAGCTTGTCATCCTATATCAACCTTGTAGCATAGGTTCAGATCTTCATCAAGCTCCTCATGTATGTGTTATCCCATGGGTGTCTTCTGAGCTCATACACGGACTTCTTTCATTTGCACACATGATTCTTCCTATCATGTGTCTCAACTCCCACTGGCTGCAAATGTCTCTTCGTAGTATACGCCTTCTTTTCATGAGAAACCTTGTGCTACGAATATTGCCTTGTATCCCATGATGTTTCCATATACTGCATGATGGAACTATGAACTTCCATTTATGTATCGATATTGCATCCTAGACATCATTCTTCTTAAACTGGTCTTCCCTTTCTTCTTGGTGACTTCTTCATGGCTGGAAGGTTCTGCATCAATGATGTAACTGCATTTGTCATATTATTCTTCATCTTGAACCATCATCACTTGTTCTTTGGAACAAGTCTCATCCTTCTTTGCTTGTAGGCAATTTTATGCAATCTTTCCTACAAGTCAAATGCATTAGTTGTATGGTTAGAAACATTTCATAAGGCATATTCATAATGGAAAATTCTTATGCATAAATATATGATCATGCAACTATTTTTTCCAATACAACATTCATCCATATCTCATGGAAACTTGTCTAGATTCCTTCCATCTCTACCAGGACAACATTGAGATTGTGCACTAATCCAATATGTTAGCAAAGAGGTTTCATTCTAGATAAGTAGCAATGGAGAGTTGTATAGCACCATGAGCTAATTTCCCATGACATGTGTATTAGTAGTATACTGTCATTAATGCAAGCATTCTATCATGCATAATTCATCAATTGAATATAAACAAATGCATAACAAAAACAATATCATGAAATGACAATTGAATACTTATCTTTATTTGTTTCCTGGGTAGACTCCTTCTTGAGCCTTTAGCTTCATCATCTTCTTCATTCATAATAGCATCGTTTCTTATCCAAATACTATGATGGTTAAGAGGTTCTTCAAGAGTTGAGTTCTTCATATTCCTCATTGCTCGAGGGATCTTCTTTGGATGGTGAGAGCTTGGTCTTCCCATCTTTTTTTTTTCTCTTATTATGAGTTGAGCTTCTTCTTCTTCCTAGAGTCTACTAAAAATAATCACTTCCTTATGGCACACATTCCTCGCATGAATGAATCCCATGATCTTGGGAGGACATTCAAGGTGGCTATCACCACTTTTTCATTCTCCACTTCTTCTTTTACTGCTACAAGTTGTTCTTTGATTTGAGAGACCCTCGTAAAGTATGACTGTATGGTCTTTGCATTCTGGATCTTCACATTCTTCAACTGTTTTCTCAAAGTCATATTCCGATTTATGTTCTTCCCTTCAAATAGCTTGGTCAAGGAATCAAACATCTATTTCGATCTCTTTAGAGAAGACACTTGTGGTATAAGGTGATCCGTGATTGAACCAACAATGATCTTCTTTTCCTTGACCAAGTTCTTCTGGTGTAAGGCTTTTAGCCTCATCTCCCTCTGGAACTAGAACCTCTCTACTTATGTAGGTGTCCAGTTCATTTTCTTCAGAGAGATCATATAATTCCATGCTTGGAAGTTGTCAAATTCAACAAGCTTATCATCAAGCTGATATGATAGATCACTTGGAAATGAGAACCTCAAATGAAAATAGCAAAAGATTAGATCTTACCGATTTGAGGTGTCCATCCTAGTTCTGGAGGTGGCTGATCTAGGGTTTGTCGGAGAAACCCTAGTTTTCAAAACTTGGAATATTTCAAATCTGATTGGATAGAAAGATAGACGTATTCAAGGTGAGCTTTCCAATGTACTCCTTTTCTGAAGACAGTGGAGGGAAGCTCCCAGAACAGGAAGCCCTAGTTTTCCAATTTCTTCTACAGAAATTCTTGATACTGTTTCTGCGATATCTACAAAATTACTAAACCTCTGTGTCTAAAAATTTGCACTGTAGTAGCCACGCCTATCCTTGTTCCAAGAACACAAGTTTCATCAGAATTGGTTTCCCAATTGGGACTTATGATATTTTTTCCAAGGTGACCTGTTTCAGGACTGTTCAGCATAGAGAAGTTGTATGGACTTCCACGTGTCCTTGTTTTATCTTTAGGGTTGAAAACTTGGACCACAGAAGGTACAGTCCATTCCCTTTCTGGAACATATTCATAAATTTCATTTGGACCTTCATATCCCATGATATAGCAATTCTCCCGAGGTTTCCTATTTAGGGATGAATCCTGGAAGAGGCTAGGACCCTAACTTGGAGGGATCATAGATCCTATAATATAGCGAATATGAGGCTAAAATTTAGACACAGTGTAAATACAGATTGTATCTTCATCCTGTGAAAGTTTCAGCTCCCGATCCTTCTCCAATCCCGAGATATATAGAATATACCAAAACTTAGCAATTTTAGTATTTAGGTTTTTTCCAGCCTGGGGTCAAACTAGGGTTTGACTTTCCTGGATTATACCCAACCAAAAATATCGACTTAGGTCTCTAAAATTCGATTTTAATGAGGAGATAAATCCTATACTGGGCTCACTCAAAAATTCCTCTTTTGTAAGAAGCCCTAATTTCCCACACCAAAAACTGAAAATGCTCGGAATCGAATTCTGCTTCCACAGAAAGATGCACCCTTCAATGGAGAGTCATCCTAGCATACTTTTGCTGATGGATTATGGAGAGAGACCCAAAAAGTAAGAATACCTAGCTTCTGTAGGTGCACAATTTCTTCTTCTTAAGTTAGCTCTGATACCATGTTAGATTTTTATCATTCAAGCTAGCATTATGATCTTAGGATCTTCAACTAAGAGAATAACATGCATAGCAACAAAACACAAGAGACAAGAGACACAAAGAATTTTCTTCGAAGAAACCATAAAGGAGAAAACCCTGCAACTTCCTTAGAGATAGAATCAACACCAAAAGTAAAACCCAAAAACATAAAGATGATCTCCCGACAACAATAGTCTTTCTCTTGTCCTGACAACTTCTCTCTCACTCATGTGCCCCAATGAGTGAGTGTGTGTGTTATAAATAGAGAGGCTCACTCTCTATTTATATTCTTTCGTTCACATAATTCCCACTCCAAAATGTCGGCCTCACTTAACAATTACTTACTAGAGTCGACATCTCTAGGAGAGTCTAATAACCCTAGTGCCCCACAACTTGTGGGGACTTTGCCCCTCTGACCAATAAGGAGGGTTATCCTTAACACAACGGTGGGAACTATTGCCCCGACTTACAATAACTCACCTAGGGCTGAATTCTCTAGGATAGTTTAATAACCCTAGGGCCCCACAATAGTGGGGACTTTAACCCTTGAACAATAGGAGGGTTACAGTTTGTAGATTTCTACGGTAAGATAAGTTGTTGTAGGGTTCTTCCAGACAATCCGCAGTAGACATTTTTAGGTCATGACTTGACATGACTTGTTTACACTATTGAATCTCCCGATAGGAACATCGGGGCATGACATGACTCATATACATTACAGACACTTCCCGGAATAAACATCGGGGTACAATACATAAGATATACAAGTGAATACATTCTGAAGTTATAATTACATCAACATCTTCACTGTGTTAAACATGGATTTATTTTTATTCGGTGTATGATGCCAGCCTGCCATGATTCTTTTTTTTCCTTTTTTAAAGTAATTATAATAATAATAATTATTATTATAATATAGTTTTTTAAATTAATAATAATATTAATAAACAATAATTATTAATATTAAAGTATTAATATTAAAAAAAATTAAAATGACTCTTGATTATGGTCGCATTAGGGAGGTTGAACGATGATGGGAGGAAGAATGATGGAGGCGACATTAGTGGATGGACGTGGGAGAAGGGAGATGGAGTAAGGGAGTAGGCAAAGAGGGAAGGAAGGTGGGCGAATGGAGCAGCGATGGGGAGAGGCCAGGGATGATTTTAAGAACCCCCCCTAGATTTATATGTATAAAAAATGGGCGAATCTCTCCAATATATAGGAAAATTTGAAGGCGATTTTATCAATAATATAATATTTATATATATAAAATTTGGCGAATCTTTCACTATGTTATAAG
>LPNX010555916.1:161871-175293 GCA_001517045.1 Pseudotsuga menziesii | reverse complement strand
CAGTTCACTCCAGAAGAGCAACACATGGGAGCCAGTGGATCTTCCTCCAGGGAGAAAACTAGTACAGTGTAAGTGGGTCTATAAGACCAAATTTGCTGCTGATGTTTCACCACTGAAGTACAAGGATATATTGGTAGCTAA
Source organism: Pseudotsuga menziesii (assembly GCA_001517045.1). Taxonomy (NCBI): domain Eukaryota; kingdom Viridiplantae; phylum Streptophyta; class Pinopsida; order Pinales; family Pinaceae; genus Pseudotsuga; species Pseudotsuga menziesii. The sequence continues at coordinate 175,152 of LPNX010555916.1, read as the reverse complement.
ATGCTACTCACAGTTCATGGCATCGATTACAATGAGACCTTTTCCCCAGTGGCAAAGATGGACTCCATCAGGCTAGCTCTAGCCATTGCAGCCTCAAGGCAATGGGAGGCACATCACATGGATGTAAAATGTGCCTTTCTAAATGGAGATCCCACTGAGGAGATATATATGCATCAGCCTCAAGGTTTTGCTACTAACCCTTCTCTTGTGTGCAGGTTGAGAAAGTCATTGTATGGGCTAAAGCAAGCCCCCAGGGCTTGGTATGCCAAGACAGATAGCTTCTTGCTATCTCTGAATTTTGTTCGGTGCAAATCAGATCCAAATGTCTATTTGAAGTATTTTAATGCTTCATTAATGATCATTGTGTTATATGTTGATGACCTCCTGATTATAGGAAGCTCACAGGCTGAGATTGCTTCCTTAAAAGGAGCTATGAACCAAGCCTTCTCCATGACAGATTTGGGGCTCTTAAGTCAATTTCTGGGGCTTGAGATTGCTCAAACCAAAGCTGGAATAAAGGTGCACCATTCCAAGTATGCCTTGGATTTTCTGATCAAATTCAGAATGCAAGACTGCAAAGCAAGCAAAACTCCTTTCCTTTCAGGAGTAAAGCTGGAGGATGATGATTCTCCACCGATGGTAAACAATACACTGTATAGACAATTGATTGGATGTTTATTGTATTTGACACATACTCGACCTGATATTTGTTATGCAGTAAATGTGGCTTCTAGATTCATGGATCAGCCTCATGAGATCCATTGGAAAGCAGCCAAAAGAATCCTTAACTTTGTTCAGGGAACAAGGACACATGGGATCTTCTATAAGGCAAAATCTGATCTTGATTTGATTGGATTTACTGACAATGATTGGGCAGGTGATAGCACAGATAGAAAGTCCACTTTAGGGTATGTGTTCATGCTTGCAGAAGGACCAATCCGCTGGTCAAGCAAGAAACAGAGTGCCATTGCACTCTCATCTACAGAAGCTGAGTACAGAGGAGTTGTTAATGCAGCAACTCAATGTTTATGGTTGCAGGGTTTACTTGGAGAGTGTGGTTTCAAACCTGAGTACTCAAATACCATCTACTGTGATAACCAGAGTACCATTCGAATCTGCAACGATCCAGTTCAGAACCAGAGAACCAGACACATTGAGATTCACATGCACTACATCAGAGAGCTTGTGCATGATGGCACCATTCACCTACTCTTCTGTTCATCTTCAGAACAAGTAACTGATATCTTCACCAAAGCATTTTGTGAGAAGACCTTCAGCAATCTCAAATCACTGCTGGGGATTGCTGATCATGCTGTAAAGGCATGAGTGGAGACAAGATTCTACAATTTTGTTTTACAGCCCATGTTTAAGGGAGGATTTTCCCAAGTTGGTTTTGCCTCTTTCCTTGTTTCATATGGACTTGCAGTATGTAAAAGGGTGACTAAGCCTTGTTGCTAGGCCCTATGTTTTTGATTTATTACTCATAAATTCATGCTTAAGGGGGGGTGTTAGAATAATCAAACCCATAGTATTACCCACTTAGACATTAATTCATTTATTTTTGTCTTATTTGCCTAGTTCATGAGTCCCACCATGTGCAAGTTGCTAATTGCCTATCCATAGAGGTCAAACTTGCCATCTTTGACTCATGTAGCACTTGAGAAAGCCTTAGGAATCAAATCTACTTTATTCCTGGCCTCCTAGGCGTCCTTCTGCTTTTTCTGCTTTATTACCTGCTTTTTCAGTGTTTTAAGGCAGATAGGAAAGCAAGACTAGGTGAGGTGAACTTGTTTTTTACCCATTTCATCATCCATTATTTCCTCCATGCAAAAGCATGTATGAGCTGCCATTCCACCACTCATTAGCTTGCCCATGCGCCCTTGCCAATTCGTGAGCCTCATGACAGATTTGGGATCAGCTTTTTACACCTATGGGGGATTTGCCTATTTTGGGTAAGCCTGCTTTATGCTAGTTTTGGATGCCTCCTTATGCATTCAATCTCTTGATGTATTCTATCTATTCAACAACCTATGTTATTACAGGGTTGGCTATTGTACACTCAGTTAATATAATTTTGTGTTACAGCTCCATATTCAGTCTCCATTGTTAGCAATTTTGCATGATCAATTGATAATTGTTGTGGGTAAAATTAATCTATTGCTGACCTGAATTTCTACACAACAGAAAATGTACTTTTAGGGAAAGTGGGGACTCCACTTGTTATCTCATCTCTTAATGGTTCAGCGGACATGTGGGGACCTGAATCTTGACAAACTGATAAACTGATAGAATCATACATTATGCTTTATCTTGGCCTCCACTAGCCAATTATGGTCATGGAGGCTAATAAAATTACACATTGTAATTATGCCAATTGATTATTGCATTAGATGAATGTTGGTCTTGTGCCAATAGGTATCCTACGATCAATGCATAGGAACCTAGTGCATAGACCATTTTTCTCTTCGCATAACTATGTAGAGATCATTTATTTTTTTGAATAACGATAAATATTTACAAAGAAAATATACAATCAGCGTAAAATAATCGAAAAACTTAAGACAATTAATTCATGTAACTAAAATTTAATAAATAAATCTTTTCTCAAACCCTAAAACCAACCTTGATTCAAGCTACAACAAAGGGTTAAATCAAGCTTCGAATGAGAACTAGAAGCATTCAAAGGACTTAACATAATATTTAACCAAAATACACACAAACTTCAAAAATCAACAAAATGCTTCAAACAAAAGCAATAAACAAACCGTAAAAATTTTTCAAGATATTCGTGCTAAACACCAACAGGGTTTCATGTACTTGAATGAGCCCATTCTTACTTAGCGAAAGTGTTGTCAAATTAGTTATCTATCATTTAATGTTAGGAAGCTATCTATGTGAAGAGATAGCTCCTAGGCCCAGCTTTCTCAAATTCCAACGTCATTTGTTGTCACATACAAGAAAGATACAATGTAAGAGATAAATATCAAACCATCAATCTTAAAATAAGTTGCATGAAGGTAATGTAGCTCAAATCATCAATGTTACAACAAAAAAGTACAATGTAGAATCTATTTGTACCTAAAACATGAACTCAAATTCATATACATTGATCACCACTGACCAGCAAGGGTACATAGAACACCTAGACCAAAATAAGACTCGAGAAGTTTAATAGTATTAGGCTTCAGAACATGGTTCTCTTGCAAGTAAGATTTAGTCATTCAAGTCTATCCTTGAGTAGTATTTTAGTAATACTCAAGCCTGCCATTGACCTTCTTCTGTTTAAATTTAAATTCATTTATTTTGTGTAGATCCCATTATAAATGACTCTCCACACGAGGATCACCTCATCATCTTTCTCATGTAAATCCAAAGTCGAAAACAAATACTTTCAATTTTGTCTCCAGTCTGCCCAAAATGATATCTTCACTGCAATTAATGCATCAACTCTTCCATCTACTGTTGTATTGTTGTTCAATATGTTAGAATAATCAACCCATAGTTATCTACCTTAGACATTAATTAATCCATTTTTTGTCTTATTTGCCTAGTTTCCAATATTCCACTCTATGCAAGTTGTCTTCCACATGTCCTAGAAGTCAAACTTGCTAAAACTGAGCCATGGAGCACTTGGAAAACCTCCTGGAAACCATATTTAGCAGTTCTGCTTTATTCCAGATCCTCCCTAGCGTATATCTGCTTTTTCTGCTAAGTTGCCTGCTTTACTGATATTTGAGGGAAAAGATAAAGTAAGACTAGGTGTAGTTGACTTGTTTTTTGTCCTCATCATCCTCCATTCTTTTCTCCTAATAAAAGAATGTATGAGTTGTCTTTCCATCACCTATTAGCTTTCCTACTTGACTTTGCCAATTCATGAGCCTCTAGGTAGATTTGGAAACTGCTTTATGCACCTATGGGGGATTTGACTAGATTTAGTAAGCCTGCTTTTGACTATTTTGAAGGGCATCCTTATGCATTTGAATCTCTCATGTAATTATGTATTTTAGCATCCTATGACTTCATAAGTTAGGCTATTGTACACTTATTCAATACATATTAGTGTTATGCTCCAATTTCACTCTCCTTTGTGTGTAAATTTGCAGGTTTGATTAGAAATTTTGTGAGTGTAATTGTTCTATCACTTGGGTTCAATTTCCACACAATAAACTAAGGAATGCCATGATACTATCGTTTATTCACATTACCAATTTTCTGACTGATTTGATTTTAAAAGGTGCACCAAACAAAATCCTTCAACTCTGCCTACTTTTGAGAAGAACTAACAACTACCCTTAATTAGCACACAGGTTATCCTCAAGAATGTTGTTTCATTGATCAAAGAAGTCTTCAAATAATCCTTCAATATGATACCAACAATCAAAATAGTTCCAAATCATGCTAGAAAACTTAGCGAATAAGTTCATAATTTCTGCTTAATTTTTAAAGTGATTCCTTTAATCTCAAAGAATATAAATAGTATTACAAATGACCTCTTCACAGAACTCGATGGGTGAACCATCCAAATATTCTAGAATGAGCACCTAGCCCCAATCACTTATTCATATGCTTTCGAGGAATTGTACCTCAGTGGGTGTCCTTGTAAGTTTCCACCTCCACTACTGAACCACAACTCCATCAGTGAGTCTTATTCCAGTATGAATATTAACTAGTCTGAATATTAACAAAAAAATAGACAAGAATGGTCATATTATTCCCTGAAACTCCTAATTAAGTTCTTCGGTTTTCCAAATTCTTTTTTCGATGTGTTAAACCATTCATTTTGAAGAAAAATAACTCTACAACAACATCACAAATCCCAAATTACCCTTAAATCCATAATCATGTGAGGGCCATGACAATCCACTTCACAACCAATGCAATCCTTTCTGCATGAATACTAGTCAGCCCAAGACCTTTCTTTTCTCTACCAATGTTGCAAATGTCCAATATTAGACATGATGCACACACAATGTCTCTCATTTTGAAGCATTCAAAAGCCAAGGTGGTGTTTGTGGATTACCAATTCTTGGAAGTTACAATGGCAGCAGTCAGGAACCTTTCTCAGGTGACAAAGGAATTACCATTAATTATTGTGATCCATGAACTGGACAAATCTAGAGAATATTCTTTGAATGAGGATCATAAATATCTTCTTGATTATGAAAAGCTTTTATAAGTGGAGATCCAAATTTTGAGACTCGCTGGCCTGAAGATGAATGGGAAGTTATCTCATTAAATTACACATTAGGAACCATGTCCAGTCCTAAAGGTGTTGTGTACACTCATAGAGGTGCCTATCTCAATACAATTGGTATTATTTTAGCATGATAAATGAAGTCTAAGCATGTTTACTTGTGGACAACACCCATGTTTCATTGTAACGGTTGGGGATTTCCATGGGGCATAATTGCACAAGCACTAGTATTTGCTGCAGAAGTGTAAATGCAAAAGACATATTTGATGCCATTGCTGAGCACAAAGTCACCCACTTATGTGCAGTGCCAACAGTTTTAAGTATCATTGCAAATGCACCACCTCATGAAATAAGACCACTTCCTCACACCGTAGATGCTAAACACACTCGCTACTTTTTCAAGTCTATCCTTGAGTAGTATTTTAGTAATACTCAAGCCTGCCATTGAACTTCTTCTGTTTAAATTTAAATTCATTTATTTTTTGTAGATCCCATTATAAATGACTCTCCACATGAGGATCACCTCATCATCTTTCTCATGTAAATCCAAAGTCGAAAACAAATACCTTCAATTTTGTCTCCAGTCTGCCCAAAATGATATCTTCACTGCAATTAATGCATCAACTCTTCCATCTACTTTTGTATTGTTGTTCAATATGTTAGAATAATAAACCCATAGTTAGCTACCTTAGACATTAATTAATCCATTTTTTGTCTTATTTGCCTAGTTTCCAATATTCCACTCTATGCAAGTTGTCTTCCACATGTCCTAGAAGTCAAACTTGCTAAAACTAAGCCATGGAGCACTTGGAAAACCTCCTGGAAACCATATTTAGCAGTTCTACTTTATTCCAGATCCTCCCTAGCGCATATCTGCTTTTTCTGCTAAGTTGCCTGCTTTATTGATATTTGAGGCAAAAGAGAAAGTAAGACTAGGTGTAGTTGACTTGTTTTTTGTCCTCATCATCCTCCATTCTTTTCTCCTAATAAAAGCATTTATGAGTTGTATTTCCATCACCTATTAGCTTGCCTACTTTACTTTGCCAATTCATGAGCCTCTAGGTAGATTTGGAAACTGCTTTATGCACCTATGGGGGATTTGACTAGATTTAGTAAGCCTGCTTTTGACTATTTCGAATGGCATCCTTATGCATTTGAATCTCTCATGTAATTATGTATTGCAGCATCCTATAACTTCATAAGGTAGGATATTGTACACTTATTCAATACATATTAGTGTTATGCTCCAATTTCACTCTCCTTTGTGTGTAAATTTGCAGGTTTGATTAGCAATTTTGTGAGTGTAATTGTTCTATCACTTGGGTTCAATTTCCACACAATAAAATAAGGCATTCCATGATACTATGGTTTATTCACATTACCAATTTTCTGACTGATTTGATTTTAAAAGGTGCACCAAACAAAATCCTTCAACTCTGCCTACTTTTGAGAAGAACTAACAACTACCCTTAATTAGCACACAGGTTATCCTCAAGAATGTTGTTTCACTGATCAAAGAAGTATTCAAATAATCCTTCAATATGATACCAACAATCAAAATAGTTCCAAATCATGCTAGAAAACTTAGCGAATAAGATCATAATTTCTGCTTAATTTTTAAAGTGATTCCTTTAATCTCAAAGAATATAAATAGTATTACAAATGACCTCTTCACAGAACTCGATGGGTGAACCATCAAAATATTCTAGAATGAGCACCTAGCCCCAATCACTTATTCATATGCTTTCGAGGAATTGTACCTCAGTGGGTGTCCTTGCAAGTTGCCACCTCCACTGCTGAACCACAACTCCATCAGTGAGTCTTATTCTAGTATGAATATTAACTAGTCTAAATATTAACAAAAAAATGGACAAGAATGGTCGTATTATTCCCTGAAATTCCTAATTAAGTTCTTTATTTTTCCAAATTCTTTTTTCGATGTGTTAAACCATTCATTTTGAAGAAAACTAACTCTACAACAACATCACAAATCCCAAATTACCCTTAAAGCCATAATCATGTGAGGGCCATAACAATCCACTTCACAACCAATGTAATCCTTTCTGCATGAATACTAGTCAGCCCAAGACCTTTCTTTTCTCTACCAATGTTGCAAATGTCCAATATTAGACATGATGCACACACAATGTCTCTCATTTTGAAGCATTCAAAAGCCAAGGTGGTGTTTGTGGATTACCAATTCTTGGAAGTTACAATGGCAGCAGTCAGGAACCTTTCTCAGGTGACAAAGGAATTACCATTAATTATTGTGATCCATGAACTGGACAAATCTAGAGAATATTCTTGGAATGAAGATCATAAAGATCTTCTTGATTATGAAAAGCTTTGATAAGTGGAGATCCAAATTTTGAGACTCGCTGGCCTGAAGATGAATGGGAAGTTATCTCATTAAATTACACATCAGGAACCATGTCCAGTCCTAAAGGTGTTGTGTACACTCATAGAGGTGCCTATCTCAATACAATTGGTATTATTTTAGCATGATAAATGAAGTCTAAGCATGTTTACTTGTGGACAACACCCATGTTTCATTGTAACGGTTGGGGATTTCCATGGGGCATAACTGCACAAGCACTAGTATTTGCTGCAGAAGTGTAAATGCAAAAGACATATTTGATGCCATTGCTGAGCACAAAGTCACCCACTTATGTGCATTGCCAATAGTTTTAAGTATCATTGCAAATGCACCACCTCATGAAATAAGACCACTTCCTCACACCGTAGATGCTAAACACACTCGCTACTTTTTCACCCTCAAATATGAGTTATGTGCTCAAGTAAATAAAGAACCCCACGGTTGAAAATATATGTATAGAAGAGAAGCATGGCACAACAACTGACCGATTCATTCTAAGGAGAGCCCGGGTTTTCAAGATCTCCACTACTTGTCAACTATAAACCATCAGTTTTATGAAGGGATTAAGATCTTGCTACGGGGTGTTTTGCATCAAAATCCACACACATCACTGCATAAGTGATTATGCCTAAGCAATCACTAACACAATGGTCATGAACATATATACTTAAAATAATAGACACAACTGCTACCTTTTCATTCTCAAATATGCACTATACACTCATGTAAAGCAATATAGTAAGGAAAAGAAACACAACACATTGACCAACACCTCGAATCTAAGGAGACTCCACCATTATTGGTTTTGAAGATATTCACTCCTTATCAACTATAAGATATTTGTTTTTGAATGGGATTCCATAGACATTACTTCAAAAGTAAGCATGCCTAAGCAGTCAATGAAGTTAACATCCAATATTTTACCCATGATAATTTGCACATTCCAGTCATATACCAGTGATGTCATCAATATGTACTTCATTGTATCATTATAATCAAAACCCTCATGGAATCCCCACAGCATCTATGAAAGACAATATTTGTCAATGAGCACAATGCGTATAACATGCTTAGCTCATAATAAGTATCGCATTATGATTATTCCAACAAAGCTAGAATGGAAAATAGGTTTATATATTGGACACTAAATGTATAGTCTTATACATCATGCCATTATATATCTAAGGTCTCATTCGGTCAGGTTTTGAGCCTCATGTTTTTCCATTAGGGTTTCATGTTTTCAATCCTCGTATATGCAATAAAACCATAATCCAAACACAGTTTAGATTTAAATGCATTTAGTACCCAATCATATATAACATGCCTAAAGAATCCATATCTATGAGAGTCCATGCATCATCCAAGAACCTACTTCCAACAAACCATAATAATAATGCACCCATATAATCAATTAGAAATATGAATAGTGAATCAAAAGAACATGCATTACTGCAAATGGACCACCAAACTCATTTATGGATCCCACTAGAGCAACAATAAGTAAACCAGCACTACCAATTATAGTAAATCAAACAATGGCACAATTTAAATGCCAACTTTAATAAAACACAAGAGACAAACATCTGGGATCTATATTTACTTGAATATTAGCCGATTTTATGGAGTTGCCCCATTCAATGCGGCAGGAAGCAAGCATATTATATACTATTATACATAGTTGTTTGAAGCCCACAAGTATCAAATCACATGGACAATTCATTGAGGGTCAACGTTGAGTCTTAAGGTGGGACTCAAATGCAAGTAAAACACCGAAATGATGATGAAATATCACATTAATAGTTCGATATTCTAACAATCATATGGTAACAAGGTTACATCCATGCAACAGACAGGATCTGATAGAGAAACGCCGAAATGATGATGAAATATCACATTAATAGTTTGATATTCTAACATTCATGTGGTAACAAGGTTTACATCCATGCAACAGACATGATCTGATAGAGAGTATTCAATATCTGAAACGCGAAGAGAACATGTAACCCAATTTCATAGAATAGCCACGATTTGTATACACTGCCAGAAATTCCACCAATTCTAAGCTGGTTATATTTATCAAGAAGCATGATGGCAAGCAGTACGCACCTTGAAAAGAAAGATTTTGATTTGTCAAGAAGCATGATGAAAAGCAGTACTCACCTTGAAAAGTAGGATTTTGATTTTTAGTGTGGCGAAAATCAAGGCTCACACACTGCAATACTTATTGGATTGCAATGTTGTATTGCGACTTGAGACATGCACAACCAGCCAAAAGGATATCATGTTATAACCATTTGGGCCTGGTGAATTTAAAAATTAAATTACATCCGAACATCCTGTATTTTTGCAACATACCTAGATATTTTAAGTGTAGGAAAATTCAACTAATATTGACCTAAACGAGCCCTAAGACTAAGCAACACGTGTTCATAGGGTGATCTACACACCAAGGTAAGAATTTCCAAAAGAATCATAGAGATAAAACATAGCAGAACTATAATGGACAAGTAATCATGGCAAGTAAAAAGAGGCAACTTTTCTTCTTTAAGCACAATATCTAGGATCGTCACCCTTGTTAATTATCAAAGCAACCGGTAGGCCAAGTATATATTTTACCTAGGAAAGAATCACAGCTATATCCTTCAAGGCCTAGGATATGAAACATTCATCATCACAAATAGAAATCAACAATAATGGGAATCCATCTCAACGCACACCCAAATCAAGCACCACATAGAATTGCAAAAGAAAAACATGTTTGAAATCCAGCGATGACAAATACAAAACAAATTTAACTGAAGCTTGTAGAAATGCAAATCAAAACCACCATACATATAAGGAAATCCTAAATAAAGGAATCTGCTCTGGACTACAAGTTTGTGATCAATATCTGAAACTAAACTAGATCAAGTTTCAAGCATAAACTATGAAACAAGCAATTGAGGCAAAGAGCAAATCCTATGAATATCGCACTAATGCTTCTTAATGGAATAACAGAAATTTTATCAGCAACTTCTATTTCAATACATCTTCTAAAATCTCTCTAGCATTCTCAGGAATAATATCCCAAACTTAAACAGTCCAAATTCCAAATCCAGACTCTGTAAGCATGAAGAACCTAATCCTCCCCAAAAATCTTAAGCCATGGTCATTATGTCCAGGCTGTTGAAAGCAACTAAAATGAAACAATATATTTCAATATCACCAAAATACAATCATCAGTTATCCATCCATTTTAAACATGTTTACCAACTATATACATAACAAGCAAATAAAGTTGGAAGATTACATGGGCTATGAAAAACTCTGCCCTTCACGGTCAAGTTCATCGCTATCATCCTTGTATATGCTATGAATAGGCCATCCTTGTATATACTATGAATAGGCATGGTTGTGACTTTGATAAATAAAAAAACTAGCACATAAAAATAGGCTTACCCCAAGTCCTTAGGCATACAAGACTAAAGCTTGGAATCGTTAACTTGATTCATGGTATTGATATAAGTCAAGTTTCATTGATATAAAGTCCATCAATTCCTCTTAACAATATTGCGAAATTTTTTAAAGTAGCAAACAAAATGACTTAGTCTGCTGTCCAACTCTGCTCCATGATTTCACGAACTCTTCTGTTATATTCCCGCTTATTTTCACTGAACATTCAGGAAGGCTCTGAGTTTGCCGGAGAGTTGAGATTTGGATCACAAAGTAAGGACTGCAAAAATAGCTCAGTTATAGATGCAATATTCTTAACACAATTACATAAAGTACAACAAAGAATTGCATACAAATTCTAGACTACAACCAAAATATCCCAAATTAATATAAGATTCGCTCGCAGCATGTACATTACATAAAGGTTTATGAAACTAGTATGGGTGGTCAAGACACATGAACACCTGACACCTTAAAAAGGCCAAAATTTATGAAGGTTTGCTATTAAAAAATTAATAATCAAGACATCAAAATAAAAGCCCCATTGAGACCAATGACCACAGCAAATTTTCTGACAGGGAACTAAGGTTGTCATTCCTAATCCCATTGCCATATTTTGGTCAATCTATGGGTATTGATATAATTTCATTTCATTTCTTGGCCGTTAAATTCGAGGCAAAAAAACATCAATGAGATGCTAGGGTACCCAATATGTAATATTTTTGTTCCTTGAAGTAGTGGCCACTTAATTATACCAAGTCTAGACATGGCAGTTGAGTGATGTTTAGGTGTTTACCTGAATAGGCGTGAGAATAGAAGCGACGTCATAGATTGGGCTCCATTGATTTTGTAAAATATCCAAACAAATGATTCCATCAGCATAAACTATATAAAGAAGAAAGAACCTTTCATATGAGCATTATAAATTTTGAAAAAATCAATTTCCAAACATTCAATATTTTTTCTTACAAAAAGCAACATTATTGCAAATTTGCAATGGTCTCCATACCACAGTCAAATTGGAAAGAATATTAGGGAAACATGCTAAATGAATATGAATAGTCCAGAAGGAACTAGCTCATAATCTTTTTATCACTGGCATAATTAATTCTAAATGTCTGTCACAAGCAATGATGCAAAAAAGACATAAAATAAACATGAAAGTGAATACATCTTTTCCCAGTAACAAATCTACATCACACACTCCTACTTTACAAAAAGTACATTTATTCACTGAAACAGTATAAATTTTGATAATTTAGATTAGTGCTATTTGACTGAGTCAACTCGACTAAAGGAAGTAGGACCAGTTTTTTAGCAGAACCGGTCAGAACTAGAGGTTGACTCAAGCATTGACTTGGTATGATTTGGACAAGTTACAAAAATTGGCCACTCGGCCAAGTCAAACATGACACCCAAGTCTGATAGGGGAGTCTGCTGGGATTGATATAGCCACCTACCCATGGGCCAAATCAGTCAAAAATACTGAAAAAGGTAAAAAAAAACACCCTAAAAACACAAAACCACCAAAACACTAAACCTAGCTTATAAATTTAACCCCCTTCTCCATTTTATCTCACACACTTCTCATTGCTAGCATTCACCATATGCTCAAATAGGCTTGGAGCTGATTTGCAGATCAACTGTGGCTGATCCCAATAGGGAATTGATCTGCATTTGTTTCCTACCATTTGCTGGTGAAATTGAAGGAGATCCCGGGGATCCAAGGAAGGACCCTGCATGAAACCATTCCACCTCTGTGTTTACAGAGGAAAGTTGCATCTTTATGGAAATGTTATCGGGTGCTCAATGCTGCCAACTGATTTAAAGCATCAAATGGCAGCGGTTGTTGAAGCCATTCACAAATAGTAGGCAAACTTTACATTCCCGGACCCAATCAAGTCAGACTAATGAGTTAGACTTCAGATTTATCCTTCAAATCAAATGATTCACAACCAGTAGGACCTAAAAGTTAACTACAAGGATCTCAACATTTACTTATTACATATTATTACAGCATTATGATTTTCGACTCTAGAGGCCACTTAAGGCCTCTATGTTTACGTATTTTGTCTCATAAGTTTAATTATGTATATCAGAACTTATATTTTATGCATCTCAATACGGTGTTGCCTATTTGGACCCTTTAACATAAATCAACAAAAGGTCTCAGGGTCAAATCCCTGGGTGGTTATGCATAGATATACAAGGGTCTCACTTTATGCCCCACCAGGTTCGGCTCCATAATCAGAGCTAGCAGGGTGCGGCCTGTTCCGGT
>LPNX010555916.1:148262-160557 GCA_001517045.1 Pseudotsuga menziesii | reverse complement strand
TATTGGCAATCTTTTATCATATTTTTCTTGATCATTGCTTCAAGCAAGTGGCTCAGATTTCATTGGTTTTAAGTTTTAACACCTCTGACTCTTGTTCAGACTCTTCTTGGTATGATTGATTTGATATTTGAACATCAAGTCTTGTAAATTACCCCCATCTTTGAACCCTGGACATGTGGAACCAACATACTCCAAAGAAGAATTATTTATCAATAAAAAACCAAACCACCAGTTATCATTATCTACACGCTTGAAGCGATTTTAAACTGCTACATTGTATTTACACTAGATTATACCTTTTAGTCCCATTGACCTACATTTGTGGTCATTTGTTGAACATTAATAAAATTATCTTATCTTATAACTTCTAAATTTTTTTACTGAATTCCCCTTACTACCAGGATGTATTTCTTTGTCATTATTAACATTCCATGTGATAAGACATCTGATTGTGGTGATAAATTATTAAATGGTGATTCAAAAACCAGTTCACTGGTGGGCATTTGAATCCAATGTTAGAAACAACAGTGAAGCCACTTGAGCTATCCGAAGTCACTGTCTCAAGTGGCCCCCATGTTTAGTAGAGTAATAGAATGGAGGCTTTCGCAGTTTGACAAGTTGTCCTTAATGTTTTCTCATTTATAGTGTAGCCAATATTTCCACCTATGTGTTTCAAGTGAGAGAATCAATCTTCAGGGCAGCAAGAGGTCGAATAATAATTAAAGTGTTGCTCCTCTGTTGTTTCCAACATTAGAGTAAAGACATTCCAGGCAGGCCTGGCTCAAGTCTATGATTACATCACCACAACCAGAGGTCTCAGCACAACCTATCACAAAGAACAGAGATAATGACAAAAATATGCAACCCAGTAGCTAGAGGGGTGGATAAAACATATCAACCAAGCATGTATGACAGGGTAATGTTAAAAGATAAGACATCCTAGTATGATACATGTTCTGTAGATAATGATTGCAGGCTGTTTGATATTCCATGTGTCAATGGATCTAAGAATGGAGGGTGGGAAGGTGGAATAGAGGTTTGTGTCTATTCAAGTATTCCCCACCACCATGAGGCTCAAGTATTCAAAGTTTGAAGGGAGAGGCTGCAAGAAGTATGGGAACTAAGTAGCAAATCTGGAGGCTGTGAAGACAAGAAGAATGGATTAGTAGGTGAAAAGTATAAAATAATCAGATAATATGAAGTGTGTGTATGGGAAACAAGAAAGAATATACAACCTTGTTACTAGGGCAAATACAACAGGACATCAATCTAGCATGTCTTCTTGGTAATATTAAAATATTAAACACCCTAGTCTGATACATGTTCTGTACATTATAATTGCAGGCCATTTGGTTTTCAATTGATATGCATAGTTCTACTATGGACATACAGACTTCACGTGTCCAAGGTTCAAAGATTAGATGGGAGGAGGTGGAATAGAAGACTAGTTTGTTCAAGCTTTCTCCATCACCATGAAGCTCAAGTTTTCAAAGTTTGAAGGGGAGAGAACGCAAGTAGTCTGGGAACTCAGCCGAAAATCTGGAGGTTAAGAAGAAAACATGACTGAATTAAGCAGGTAGAGACTTCACGATAGTCAAAGAATGTGATCCACAGAAAAAGAAGCAGGGACAGAAGCGTATGTCTGCACGACAAGAAAGAAGGAAACAGTTCAGTTAAGCAATTAAATAAAGCCACCAAACCCATTTATATTTACACTCTAAACTCACTATGCCCTGCACAATTAAGATTTTATCACAAAAGACTACTTAATATCACCTAGATTATATTGACCTCTAACATATTGCACACTGTAGACAGCTTCTCAGCAACACAAAAACTCTAAATCAAAAAGGGTATTCAATGTTCACTCATACAGAATCATCTGTTGTTGACAAACTGCACAAATGCCGCACAATGGGAAATTTCAAATATTTGTTTAATTGTTTTTTAAAACAAAAAGAAATCAAGGAGAGTTTTTGACAAAGAAAACCATTTGACCTGTAAGACCTAATTAGAATATGAAGCAAGACCAATAAACACTAGTCTAAAAAACAGGAGGGAGTAAGAAAGAGCAGCAAAAAACTTGCACAGTGACAACATAAGTCTTCAACCTCAAGAGCCCAAGGGGAAACACCTAACAGAGCCAAATTGAACTTAAACTATCTTTAACATGCAAGATAATGCAAACTGAATACATCTTCCTCAAATATCTTCTAGAGATTACATCAGAAAAAATTAGTACTATACTTGCCACAAAATAGCATAAGCATAAACTATTATTCCCCTGTTCAGATGCCCTGTTTAAGATTTTAATAAAGCATAAGTAACAGCGAATATAATAAGCCAGCACTGTCAAGTGATCAATTATGGGAAGACCAGAATTGTTCCTCTTACAGATTATCAATGCAAACATCAATAAAGATTATATCTCTCAAGGTGTCAGAAAAACTTTATTTAACATTCGTTGGGGGCTCATAATCTAGATAATCAGAGCGGTTTTCCTCTGGTAACTTATCAAGCCATGAAATGTAAGACTGGCCGTGAAAACCTCCAGCCTTCGATCTTTTCCCTGAAATTGATATATACATCACCTACATGTGCAAAAAAACCCATCTACATCTTTTTCATATATGATTTTTGGTAGAAACAAGACCAGATGAAATGGTACATACTCTGAAATATTAAAGCTCTTTTTACACTATTCCTAGCATAATGTTGTTGGCCAAGTTTTCTGTCCATTTCCAGTAGCCCTTTATGATAGAGAGTACCTTGATTCCCATCCATATTAGATTCTAATGTTTTCAGTTTCTCTTGTATTTCCAGTAGCATTTTATAATTTAGTTGTTCATAGTCTTTGCAAATCAAAATGTAGCGTCAATACTCATTAGTTACTAATAGCCAAGAAAATAAAAGAAAATTATGGATTTTGCAGACCCATAAAGTGATGCATCGAGGAGACAGAATGCAAACCTGTATCTAATAAGAGAAAAGGCAAGATGAAAAATAGCAATGGATATGAATGTTGTTCTAACATAAAATGTCTTTGAGGAAATCCAGCCTTGTTGTGAAAGATCACTGCCTTTAAAGCGGGAAAGGAAGAACTCAATGGCAAATGATATGCAAAGTCCTGCATGCAACACCCATAGTTAGACTCCGTTGCAAACAAGAAACTTTGGTTGCAAGTGAAAAGACATTGTTCACCTACCAAAGTACAGAATACATTTGACATTTTTAGTTTGCTTTGTGCTCGTCGGCATATAGAGCACACATGTCATAATCAAGTAAAAGAAGATGGTCTTAATAGCCCGAGATTCAAGGAGAATAGCATTTTGCAGTGAAAACAACTTATCCAGGGCCATGAACATAGTGGCTTGCTTTGATTCAAATGCTTTCTACAATCGCAGTCAACACATATATTTACATAGCCACAATTGTTAACTGTAATCAACAATAGGGCCTTTCTCAATATTTGTTTGCTTGCATTAAATTAAGGATGACTTATAAACAAGATGAGATACCACCTGAGCTGCCAAAATTGCAGAGGAGCTCTGTGCTAAGCAATTGTGAGTTGCCTGAAGCTCCTCTTGGTAAGTAGTGAATTCAAGCTGTTGTTGGCGAGCATTATCAGCCAGCTCTTGTACTGATAACCTACAGTTTAATAATTTTATCTAGAACTCAAAATCAAATTACATAATACATCGAAAATACAGACATCTTTAACTCATTTTTCATTCATTAATGACAACAAAGTCCCACAAAACAGCCATAACACACAAAATCAGGTGTGCAAGACCTCCATCTAATACAAGAACTCTGGTATTAGATTATTGGATTCAAAACATATATGATATTTTGTATTTATTGAGCTTTCATTGATATGAAAAAACTTACTTTATGTTTTCCATATTTGATATAAACATATAAACTATTTGGCGTGCAAAGCAAAAAGAGACTTGCAAGTGCCTAGACATAAAATCTCACATGCTTTGTTCAAATGCTTCAACCTGACTTTGGGTAAGAGTATCAAGGCCTTCCAAAGCAAGACTCTGGCCATCCAGTAACTGTTTCTGTTGACCCAATGGCAAAGTCACTACATTGCCAATATCATCCTCTTTAGTTTGAAGATTGTCTAACTGAGATGACATAATGCCAGCCACTTCAGTGATTTGCTATTGAGTCTATGAAGTTAACGTTTGAAGGAACCCTATGTATTCTCCTAATCTTATGTAAGACTTTTGGAGATCAGCCATACTAGTGTCCAAGGTCTTCTGCATATCAAACTGTTGTTCCTGTAACTTGGACTGAGTGTCAATTATCTGATGAGATTGATCAAAAATGGCATTGGACTGATCTAGAACATTTGTGATTTTATCTTCCACAAACTTTGATTTTTGAGCCATCAGTTCTGCTTGAGATTCAATAGAGTCTAGGGAATTATGGATTTCATTTGAGTGCTCCAGCAGCGAATCTGATTGCTCCTCTATTTTATCCAATTTTTCGACTACCCAATGAGTGGATGACTTCAACTCATTCACAACCCTTTCTGTATCTTGCTTAAATGCATGGCTCATGTACACATCAGTCTAAATTCTAAGCAACAATAACTGGGACAGATAGCAAGACAAACAAGTTGATCTAGAAAACAATCCCGACACGAGTACAACCAGACCCACAAAGCTCACAGGCATGTTACTGCCGGACTGAGGGAGAAAACTATCACAATTGGAGAGTACGGTTACTTACATTATAATTGATACACAAATGTTAAACATTGTCCACCTTTTAAAGAATAACGAGAAAACTCATATTACATAACAACCAAAACATAAATATGTACAGCTACTGAATGTCAAGAATACTCAACTGCAAATGATGGCACATAGCATTTGCGTCAATGAAGAAAGCTAGGTACACTTTATGGGAAGAATCATCACCCTTAAGACAGTTGATGATAAGAGTTGAAGTGGGACATTGTGGAAGTGGGTGTCTGCCAGTTTCTCTCTGAAAGCAGTCAGTCGTATACCATGCTAATCTTGACTTCTTCTCCTCATCATGCATAATATGTTTGCAACTGGAAAATAATTGACTGTAAGCCTTCTGCCAACATGAAATGGACAATGACACTTTATCCTTCTCAGCCAGTTTATTCATTGCATTCTCCACCAACTTCTTGCCCTTGATATTGTCGAGTACCTCTATGTCAAACTCAGTACCATATGGATGTTCATATTGATATTGATATTCCTCTGTAGTATCGCTTGTTCTCTTACTTTCTAAGTCATCATCATCAACGTAGTCTGATGAAAAGAACCACCGCCATGAATGAGAATTGTAAAATATTGAACACATCAATATGATCAATATCAACATATGCAAGTTGATTCTTTTCCAACTCCTTTCCATTGTACTAAATGGGTTAAATTAGCTGAAATACCAGAGGAAGAGGAAAGGATAGGCAATCCTTATAATATTTTCTTTGATCATTTGACGCTTTTGCTATTGAAATTCTCCGACTCAGGAAGCCTGCAGGGTGGCATTTTAATAGGTTTGCCTCTGTATTGTACAGACGTTTATCAATATTTTTCTTGTTGGGCAAGTAAATATTGATTTTTTTTAATGTCATTTTGCGAAAATATGAACAGTCGTATTTGTTAAGATGTTTTCTTCCCCTTTTTGACATTAAAAAACTCGAATGCGTTCATCTTCACCCTCAATCTATGGGGACTAAGTAAAACTACTGTAACTATTTAGTCCCTGTATCTGGCTGGCTCTTTGTTCCTGGTAACCTCCTGCTCCGACCGAGATGGGTAGTGCTTGAGTATCTGTGCTCTTCCCAGGGAGAAGTGACTTTCCATCCTACCTGTGTGAAAGAAACCTATGAATCCAACCTCCTAACGCACTAGATAACCAAACCCAACAAAATAATGAAGTATAAACATACCTGCAGATTGGAGTTTGCAAGAGCTGAAATTCTAGAGCCTCGCAACCTATGAAAAACCTTAGCAAGAGCCTTACAACTCCATAATAACCTTTGAAACCAAATTCTCCGAGATTGAAAACCTATTGAGCTTTGAAACTTGATTATGTGAACAAAATTGGTCTCATTCTACCCCGCTGTCAGGATTTTTGGACAAATTTCTCTAAAACAATCTCCATAAGGAAAAACCAAGGGCAATTTACACTAGATTTTAGATTAACAATAAAAAAAATTGGGCAAAATTCCTATCGGTGACTTCCATGGCCAGAAATCGGGGGCGAATGTGGGAAAATATCAGTGTTTTCGTGGGCTAAAATTCATTTTCCAGTTTTTCCCCCTTTCTGGATGAAGGCGATTTAACTTGGGCCAACTATATATAAATAAATAATGGGCTAATTTATTAAATAAAATAAAAACAATTTAATATAAAAATTCGCCCACCTTTTTTTGGGTAACCCTTAAAATTCACCCTTAAAATCATCCCTGGGAGAGGCAGAACGGAGGGTGAATGGAGCAGCGACGTCGGTGAAAGAGGGAAAGACGTGAGGGGGGGGGTGTTGGAAGGGATAAGGCATAGGAGAGAGGATGCAGCGGGAAGGAGAAACACGTGGGAGAATGGAGGAGAAGAGGAGAAAATGGACATGGAAGAGCATGGAGAGGTGGGCACAGGGAAAGGTAAGGAGGATGTAGGTGCAGCGGAGGGGGGGGAGAGGAGCGTGGAGCAATGTGGAAGTGATGGAGTGATGCAAGGTGGTGGGATGGTGCCGAGAGCCGAGAGGCTCTGATACCAATGGAAGAACAAACGAAGATGAAGAAAAAATAACGTAATGTAAATGTAGATGATGATTTACATAATAAGTGCCCCGATGTAACGAACATAAAATAATAATTAAATAACTATTATATAATTAATAATAACAATTAAAATCAACATTAATTATTAATATTAATACATATTGATATTAATAATTAACAATTAATAAATAGTTATTAGTAAACAATTCTAAAATGACGCATCCTTTCATGGATAGTATCCAAGTGCCTTTACGATTTTTTTTTTTTTTTTTTTAACAGAAACTGAAAATATGTATAGATAAAAAGGGTTCCGCACAGCCATTCGTTACAAGAAAGATAGCTTCGAATGTTCATGAACTACAAAAAAGCTGCACAGGAAGGCTAACCATGGAACTGTCCAAAAAACCCTGCATACAAACTGCTCAAAAATTCTGAAAATGCAAGAGGGATATACCCTTACAAACTGATTACATATAAGGAGGCAAAAAAAAATTTAGACATGTCAACAAGAAGGGACTGATTACTGGATGCTTCTATTGTTTCTAGGCTGCACAACAGACTCCTCCTCCAAGGGGAGGGCAGCGTCTGCAACTTCTCCATTGACTTCCCCATTAATTCTGCTGGCCTGGTGCATTTCAATGAAACGCTGGAGATCCTCTTGAATCCTGTCCACTTTCCCATGTATTTCCCGCAGACTGCTCTCATTGTCATCTATGCGAGCATCATTATTGCTTATTTGCTGAGAACTGTAGCTAACAGTGTCAGCCATTTTCTTTACCTCCATGCTCATTTTTTTGGTGTCCACGACGTTAATGGCCAGGAGCTCATAGAGTCTACGTAAGTTCTTCTTAATATCTGCCCAATCTCCACCTTGAGCCATGCTGGAAGCCTCAGACGAAATGGTCAATCGAACAAAAAGATTGAGAGGGAGACTGACTGGGATGCCAGGAGCTTTGCCTTGAGAGTCAATCGAGGGAAAATAAGAACTGAGCACCACAAATTCTTGAAACAGAGAGGCTTTACCTTGCTGCAGAGTATCCAGCGAACCCGCGGCACCAATCACCCTGCCCTGTCCGGGAGCCAAGACCCAGTTATCGCTTTGAGCTGCAGCCTGAAACACTGGAAGGTTTATTCCAGTACAGGAAGAAAGAGCTGCAGTGACAAGCCACTCTTTCACCACCGATCGCGAGAGGGGGAGAACCTGCCAAGGAAGGCCCTAAAGCCACCCTTCGCTGACACCCAAGACTACCTACCCCAAAAATCGTTGAATTTCATGAGAACCAGAGCTTGCGGGGGAGAAATTCTGGAGCGGCATTCTGAAACCGTAGGGGAAAGGAGGATAAGGATAAAAGGGACACAAAACATGCGAGGGGTAAATGCAAGTTACCCAAGGCCTTGAGGCCATTAATTCTGAAGCAACCGGATGAAGGGAGGATCGAGGCGGAGGCCACGCGGCGGAAAGGATAGAACAGGGCGATAAATGCAAGGAGCTGTCAAAGGACGAGGAGGGAGGAGGGATGAGGAGGCAAGGGAGGGCAAGGAGCGAAAGGAAAAGGGTGATGAAGGGGAGGGGTAAGACCATACCCAAATAAACCAAGGTTAAATTCATGAAGCTAGGCCTGCAATGCCTTAACAAGGGGGCAAACCAAAACTCAAAGAGATTGAGTCTTGATGAAATATTCTTCTTCATTACAGGATGAATTTGTGCATGGGGGGGTCCCCATCTTGTTTATAAACACCTTGCGGGAGGGAAGCCCCAATGTTGGCCATAGCGTCAGCTGCACTGTTGTTTATCCGAAGAATATGCAAGGGCTCAAAGGAGTGGTGCATAAGAGGTTTTACTTTGTTGTACAGGCGACGACATTTAATTGCTCCCGAGGGGTATCCATTAATCAATTTGGAGATGACATGCTTGGAGTCTCCAAATAATAAGACCTTGCGATAGTTTTTAGCCTGAAGAAGCTGAAGACCTTGTAGCAGAGCCAGCCATTCTGCTTCGTTATTGGTCCTGTTCCCTAATCCCCAAGCGAAGGAATGTTCTATATTTCCACCGGGGTCTAGAAGGACCCCCCGCTCCTGCCACCCCTACAAAATTTATTACCAGATAAATGCACCAGACGGGAAACGAACCCGGGTCTGTACCGTGGGAGGGTACTATTCTACCACTAGATCACTGGTGCAACTATGCTAAAACACGTGATATGAAGAGAGCCCCGCAGGTTTGAACCCGTGACATCCGCCTCCAATGCCAACATTTTTAACCAACGCGCCACGTGATGCGGACTAAAAGAATGCATCTGAAGGCCTTTACGATTAATATATATATGCCACTCACCTTGTAATCTATCATCATATATATTCTATCATCAATTTATATATTATTATGGCTTATTTAATATTCCAAGTCTTTTGGTAATATTATTTGTGTAAGCTAATAATTATTCGCTTCAAGTGGTATCAGAGCGAAGTTACTATTTAAGCTTCTAGGACTTCCCTAAAAATTAGGACCTTGTCCTTAAAAAATAAAAGGTAAAAGTAACCACCCCCCGCAAAAAAAAGTAAAACAAAAAAAGGGGTAAAAGTGAAGCCACACATGGTTTCTTACTAAGTGGGTTTGGGTTTGAATATAAAAGTGCAAAATAATTACTAGTAAAGAGAAAGTGAGATTTGAACTTAGGTGGGGAATGTAAGACTCATTCCTCCCAACCACCCAATCTACTCACATTTTACAAAACTTAAGGTAAAATAAAGATTTTATTATATAATAATTAGTACAATAATTAATGATTATTTTAAAATATATATATATTAAACTATATATATAGTTTATAAAAACATTAATATAATTATTAATTAATTAATTAATTATTATTATTATAAAAAGAAATTATAATAATTATTTAAAAAAAAAAGTTATTTAACCTAACGAAGAAGACCAATCCCTTTATCGTCAAAAAATTCGAAGGCTATCTATCACAGAAGAGACCAAAGGAAGACCATCTATCATCAAAGGAGTCAAGACCATGGAAGTTGGTCTGCAAGTACAAATAGAGAAATTAGAAGCCAAGTTAAAGCGTTATCACAGAGACAATGAAGAGTTACGGGACATAAATACGAAATCGAAAATGTTGATTGAATTACATAGGATGAAAAAAGAGTGCAAGGAACAAAAAAATTCCTATCAAAACAATCATATAGAAAAATTGTCAGCCCAAATTAAGAAATTAAAAGGCGAAAATGATTTCAATCAGAGACAAAAAAAATCAAGATATAAAGAAATAAATAATTGATTATGAAGCAGAAATAATACACTTGAACAAAATCATTAACGACAGAGATGAAGAACTGACGCACATACGACAGAAAGTAGAAGATCAAGTATCAGTGGTCGACCAGTATCGACAAGAGATAAAAATTTCTTCAACAACAAAATAGCGACTCGAAAAAGGAACACAAGTTGGAGATCGCAGAGAGTAATAAAACAATATCCAATAGTTCTAAAGAAATTTTTAGATTAAGAAATCATAGAAAAACCCTGATTACAAAATAAAAAAATAGTAGCAAGAAGGAACACTCCGGTGAAGACTTCAAAGGAAAAATACTGGAAAAGCAAGAAGAAAATCAGTGTCTAAATAATCGTAATCAGGAACTACAGAATCAGATCAAGAATTTAGAAATTGAAAAAAAATCACAAGAGGAAGGAATCGAAAAGATTCAGAATCATAAACAATCTATTGGAGAACCAAGAAGCACAATCCAGGAAAATGCATCCAAAAATCAAATCGAGGAAGGAAGACAGTCCTCGCCGTAGTCCAAAAGAAAGAAGAACAAACAACACTTACACATTACAGAAATCCTAATTATAATCATCATTTTGACCAACGACAGGGTCAAAATGAATATTCACAAAAGACTTATGTGGACATGCGAAAATATTGACATACTAAGCAACAATTGAGACGAATTGTCCCACAAAAAGATCTGAGAGCTCCGATAAAAATAGATCTGGGATGGACCACAGTAGATACGATGCGACAATTCTCCTAGGGAATCCGTAATTTGTATTGGCTCATCTCCTCAAATGTCGCAAATACAAAAGGGAAAGAATTCCGAGACGATAGATTAAAATAAATGAGACATTAATGTCCAATACATCTTTGAGGACAAAGATTCCCTTAAGGGGAAGGCAATGTAATGAACATAAAATAATAATTAAATAACTATTATATAATTAACAATAACTATTAAAATCAACATTAATTATTAATATTAATACATATTGATACTAATAATTAATAATTAATAAATAGTTATTAGTAAACAATTCTAAAATGATGCATCCTTTCATGGATAGTATCCAAGTGCCTTTACAATTAATATATATATGGCACTCACATTTTAATCTATCATCAATTTATATATTATTATGGCTTATTTAATATTCCAAGTCTTTTGGTAATATTATTTGTGTAAACTAATAATTATTAGCTTCACCCGAGTAATTTATACCCTAAGTGGGGAAGAGAGGTGACTTTTCAAGTCACCTCTTAGTTTAATTACATTAATTTATTAAAATTAACCTATCTTAATATTTAAATTTTGCATTTGTAACATCTTTGGGAATCCAAATCGTGTCACGACATTCTCTAATAAAAACTTCGCAATAGTATAATCCTTTACTAATGCTGCTTATCCCATCTAGTTAAGTAATCGATCACAGTAATAATATAGTGTGCACTAGTGTGTTTTCCTGTCGGACTGATGGGACCCACAAAATCAATGGCCCATTTATCAAATTCCTGTAAAGTTATTTGAGGTACCGATGGCATTTCATCCCATCACGATGACTTTCCAGTCCTTTGACAGACATCACAGTTGTGACAATAATCCTGGGCATCCACATGCATGGTGGGCCACCATAATCCTGCTTGCAAAATATTGTGCACCGTAGCTTTCTCTGCATAGTGACCTCCTGCAACACCAACATGTGCTTCATTTAATATCAACGGTTGCTCGTGCTCCAAAACGCAACGACAAAGAATCTCATGAGGACCCAATTTATACAATTGTCCAGTGATCAACTGGAAATACGTAGCTCACATAACCAACAGTTTCTTTTTTTAGTTTTTCCATTGAAGTAGTCACCTTCACATATCCTTTGATAAATTTTCTATAGTAACACATTATACAACCTTATGAGAACTCTAAATCGTTCTCGTTTTTTGATAGGATCCATTTAGTGGTTATTTTTACTTTCAAATCGAAAAATAATGCTACCACTAGCAGACCATTTTTTGAGGGGAATACAATCGCAAATTTTTGGAAACGAGTCAACTAATTTTTTTTTTAATAACATAAAAAGACTCATCTTTTAAAAATAAAACAAATTAATCATTTTTATTTTGTAAGTTTGTATTAATATTTGAAAAAAGAATAACAAAATTTAAAATTTTAAAACTACAAGTACAAAAATAATAAATTAAAAACACCACTAATTAAAATGAAACTATATATAAACCAAAA
>LPNX010555916.1:93977-135284 GCA_001517045.1 Pseudotsuga menziesii | reverse complement strand
ATTGTAATTAAATACTAAATTATAATATGTAATAATCAGTTCTATGCACTTTTCAAGCGTTCCCACATAACACATGCCTAAACACACTTGCACGACCCATCGTAAGCCCTTTTTAATGCACGGTTTCCATTCTATTCCCCGGGTAGGGATTCAATAGGTGTCCCTAAAAGCCTGTAGGAGGTGGGATTCAACGTGCCACAGAATCATGACCGTTGCTCAGATCGACGAACTATCGGCTCCATTGGATTCAAGACATCGGGATAGTGCTAGGGTGGCCCTCTAATCTACTTCCATGGAGAAGAGACCATTATTTTGGTCAATTTTGGAAACTAGGGTTTTGCTCAGTAAGTGAATGTGAAATTTTTGCACATGGGCGTCAAATTCACATATTGCTCGACCACGAAGGTGTGGCTAGCATTCCCACATAACACATGCCTAAACATGCTTGTACGACCCACCGGAAGCCCTTTTTTATACATGGTTTCCAGTCTATGCCCTGGGTAGGGATTCAATAGGTGTCCGTGAAAGCCTGTAGGAGGTGGGATTCAACATGCCACAGAATCATGACCGTTGCTTGGATCGACGAACCGTTAGCTCCGTTGGATTTAGGACACCAGGATAGTGCTAGGGTATCCCTCTAATCTAGTTCCATGGAAAAGAGACCATTATTTTGGTCAATTTTGGAAACTAGGGTTTTTCTCAGTATGTGAATGTGAAATTTTTGCACATGGGGGTCAAATTCGCATATTGCTCGATCATGAAGGTGTGGCTAGCATTCCCACATAGCACATTCCTAAACACACTTGCACGACCTACCGGAAGCCCTTTTTGATACACGGTTTCCATTCTATGCCCCAGGTAGGGATTCAACAGGTGTCCCTGAAAGCCTGTAGGAGGTGGGATTCAACATGCCACAAAATCATGACCGTTGATCGGATCGACAAACCATTGGCTCCGTTGGATTCAAGACACCGGGATAGTGCTAGGGTGGCCCTCTAATCTGCTTCCATGGAGAAGAGACCATTATTTTGGTCAATTTTGGAAACTAGGGTTTTGCTCAGTAAGTGAATGTGAAATTTTTGCACATGGGGGTCAAATTCACATATTGCTCGACCGTGAAGGTGTGGAAAGCGTTCCCACATAACACATGCCTAAACACGCTTATATGACCCAACGGAAGCCCTTTTTGATATGCGATTTCCATTCTATGCTCCGAGTAGCGATTCAACAGGTGTCCCTGAAAGCCTGTAGGAGGTGGGATTAAACGTGCCACAAAATCATGAGCGTTGCTTGGATCGATGAACCGTTAGCTCCGTTGGATTCAATACATCGAGATAGTGCTAGGGTGGCCCTCTAATATGGTTCCATGGAGAAGAGACCATTATTTTGGTCAATTTTGGAAACTAAGGTTTTGCTCAGTATGTGAATGTGAAATTTTTGCACATGGGGGTCAAATTCACGTATTTCTCGACCGTGAAGGTGTGGCTAGTGTTACCACATAAAAAATGCCTAAAAATGCTTTTGAAACCCACTGGAATCCCTTTTTGATACACGGTTTCCATTCTATGCCCCAGGTAGGGATTCAATATGTGTCCCTGAAAGCCTGTAGGAGGTAGGATTCAAAATGCCATAGAATCATGACCGTTGCTTCGATCGACGAACCGTCGGCTTCGTTGGATTCAGGACATCGGGATAGTGCTAGGGTGGCCCTCTAGTCTGCTTCCATGGAGAAGAGACCATTATTTTGGTCAATTTTTAAAACTAGGGTTTTGCTCAGTAAGTGAAAGTGAAATTTTTGCACATAGGGGTCAAATTCGCATATTACTCGACCGTGAAGGTGTGGCTAGAGTTACCACATAATACATGCCTAAACAAGCTTGCACGAAGCACCAGAAGTCCTTTTTGATGCACGGTTTCTATTCTATGCCCCGAGTAGGGATTCAACAAGTGTCCTTGAAAGTATGGAGGAGGTGGGATTCAACGTGCCATAGAATCATGACCGTTGCTCGGATCGACAAACCGTTAGCTCTGTTGGATTTCAAACTTCGAGATAGTGCTAGGGTGGCCCTCTAATCTGCTTCCATGGAGAAAAGACCATTCTTTTGGTCAATTTTGGAAAATAGGGTTTTGCTCAGTAAGTGAATGTCTAATTTCTGCACATATGGGTCGCCTTTGCAAATTCCTTGACCATGAATGTGTGGCTAGAATTCCCACATGGAACCTACCTAAACACACTTGCACGACCCATTGAAATCCCTTTTTGATGCACGGTTTCCACTCTATGCCTCGGTTAGGGATTCAACGGGTGTCTCTAAAAGCCTGTGGGATGTGGGATTCAAAGTTCCATAGATTGATGATCGTTGCTCAGATCGATGAATCGTCAGCTCCGTTGGATTCAGTACATCGTGATAGTGCTAGAGTGGCCCTCTACTCTGGGTCCATGGACAAGGGATCATTTTTTTTGTCAATTTTGGAAACTAGGGTTTTGCTCAGTAAGTGAATGTGAAATTTTTGCACATAAAGGTCAGCTTGAAGGCAATTGTAGATATTCCACTCATATAAGAGATGTGAGCATTTGTACGATGAAATGCAGGAGGAGACAATGCCATTAAGTCAGTAACCATGTAATGGAACATGTTTATGTTTAGAAACAAGTGGCCATTCTGTTACGCCATTATTACAATATATATATATATATATATATATATATATCTTCACGCTACGAATGCTTTGAAAATGCCATGTACATTAATCACACATAACTTTCATCTCTTTCAAAGTTGTTACTTGAGGCCATTCATCAAATGCCATGTACATTAACAAAATGATAAAATAATGTGTAGGACATACATAATGTGCAAGATATAGTCATAACTGTTATTTTGAATCAACCTTATAATACTCGAATACTTTTAGGTTTAATGTGTATCCCATGTACTCGTTAGATGAAAGACATCATGCCAAAAAATAATTTTATTTATGTAGACCACACTGGTGCATCATTTAAGTGTGTCAACTTCATGCATCCTTTAAACGTTTGTTAGGTTGTTATGTGGGTAAGGTGCTTTTGTATTCCACCAAGTTGGATCAGTTGCTTAGCTATGCTGGGTGCTTAAATGTGTATTAGACCTATTTTCCATCTTTTTGAATACAATTTGACATTGTTAATATAACATTTTATATGCAATTGGATCGTGGTAAAAAACAATTAAAATGTACATTTTTGTCATTATGTAATTTATTGTAATTGTGCATTGTTCTCAAATTTATAATTGATATCTCCATACAATCGTAAAATCTATAAAAAATTGGGAACATTACACATAGAAACATTCTTTGCCACACATGTATAATCACACTTAAAAGACTGAACCATGAATATCTCAAGAGCCTTGATATGAAATATTTTTTATACCATTAAAGTTATAATACAAAAATATAAGGCCTAGATCTATGGCCTGTCAATGTACATGTATCAAAAACATATTTGATGTACATGTGCAAAAAAAAGTACATCTGTCCTGGATCGTGCTCCTATACTCTAACTCCGGACTGTACATAAAAATACATATTTTTCCTGGAATAACACATCAAAATTCTAACTTTCTCTTGTTTTTCCTGGACCCTGATGCTCTTTAGCTCTGTCTATGACCACTGTGCATCTCTGGCGACTGCAAATCAATGACAATATTTCTTGATCAGGAAACTGAACTAGTACTGTCCATCAATAACAAAGTTTGAAAATTTAAATTATGACTCAATTGTAAATAAAACAAAGACTCACTGCATCTGTCGGGGGTATAGGTGCCTATGGTGTCGAGGGTGTAGGTGCCTCTGCTGTACTTGACCTTGCAGCGAGCCTCATTGCCATGCTTCTATGCGAATAAAAAAAAATGTCAATTATCTCAAGAATTATCAACATGTACATGAATGAGAAAGTACTAATCAATTATGTAAAAAATGAACATATCACTGATAAAAATATTTCTAGGGGATGAGGCCGGTGCGCTCCAGTAGTAAGAGGAGCCGTAGGTTGAACATCAGCCTCAGTTGCGTGCACTAATGGACCAGGGTGTGGCTACATTCACCAAATGATTAAATAGTTAGACATCGTGCATGTCCAGAAACAATACAAATGAAATGTACAATTACAAATATTCAAGTAGATGTACCTCAGTGTGACTTATCCCTATTGTAGATGCGGCATTGACAGTGGCATCAACAATCCCACTAAGGTTTGGCACGGATGAATCTACATCCTGATGCTGTAAACATGCGAAAATAACATTAAGAAAAACCACTTGTGAAGTGAATACATAGCTAACCAACAACTGCCATTGGAAGTGTGTACATTACCCTGGGATGAGTAGGTTGATCCTCATGCACACCCACTCTGTTCAAGGAAGAGGGACCTTGTCTGGTGTAAACAACCCCCTTATCTATGTTTGGACTATGGGGAGATCCATACCAAAGAGGCGGTGCAGGGGTCTGCGATGACGTCTGCATTCATAAAGTGTTACCATAGTTAGACATGGATTTGAATGGATGGAATAATATGTACTGAAAAAATAACATGTTGTAATATACTTACCCCTTCCTGGGACATATCTCCACCAGGGGAGTGACCACTTCCATCAATTTCTTGCCCCTCTTCAGATGCCTCTAGCATCTGCAAGTTTAAAAATTATATTTACATTAACGATCTATAAAGGAGTGTACAGTAAGAAATTTAAATAATTTGAACAAGATTCAATCATAACCCATGTACTTACATTCTTCAAGTAGTCGTAAATTCCACCTTGGACTATGTCGTTGATATCAATGTCTTCAGCATCACGTTCTAAGTGGGGTTCCTGCAACTTCAAAAATTGTAAATATTAGAAATTTTAATAAATTAATCAACACTAACACATGCATTAACAAAATTATACATGTAATAACAAAATGGCAAGTGTTTAAATATTACCTCAATTGTGGTTCTCTGGGTCTCGGGTACAACCACACCGAGTGCAGTACCACCCTCGTGAGAGGCATCAATCTCCTGCAATAGTAAATATTGCATATATATTACGAATCTTTTAAGATGTTAGATATAGTATGGAACAATTAAAAATTGAGTTCAATAATAGAGTTTTAAAACAAAGTCCTTACCTGACCACTAGTCATCGTACTGGTACCATGTCTTGGTCCAGGACCATAACAGGGTCCCCCACATGATGTGCAGACATGCGGCTCGCTCTGAGGCACATGGGATGTCAGTCTATCCCCACCAACAGATGTCTCTCCACCACCAGAAGCTGGTGGTTGTACACCAGGAGAGGAAGAGGGCGCTCTCTGGTCAATAGTGGCCGTGTGTCGAGAGACTATCTCAGCTAGAGTAAAAAATGCATCCTGTGTCTGGGAAACCATGTCATGTGCAGGAGGGATGTCTGCCCTCGATAGCTCAGCACGGGGTGCAAGTATATGTGGATTGGAATCTCTATGCCTAGCATGGGGTCGGTGTTGGGGAATTCCCCTACCAACTCCCTGGAAGCCCAACATGTCAAAATAGTTGACATGTTTCCCCATCACAAACTTTGCATACAATTTTCAGAGGAAGTACATCGATACTTCCCTATTGTTGTGAGG
The DNA here is from genome assembly GCA_001517045.1 of Pseudotsuga menziesii. Lineage (NCBI taxonomy): Eukaryota > Viridiplantae > Streptophyta > Pinopsida > Pinales > Pinaceae > Pseudotsuga > Pseudotsuga menziesii. Next base: position 129,656 of record LPNX010555916.1, on the reverse strand, counting down.
GGGAATGTCAAAAACCATGTACCACCTATCCATCTAGTTGTCTCTGATGGGTGGAAAAGTGCACCACTCAATAGAAATATGTGGCCTGCTAATCTCTGGGATGTTATCCGTCCCAGGAAGTCTAAACAATGAATAAATGGCTTGTTTTGTTATTTTCAGCTTTTTTACCCCATTGTAACTCAACCCATCAGCATATTGTTGCCTTTTTCTCTCCCTGTAAGATGCGATTCTTTACAACGCATCATTCGGTCTTGTGATCGTATCAACAATAGATAACAATGAATCTGATAGGGAGCGACAGAGCTCATATCCACCCCTCCAAGCTGAACAGATCTCTCTCAAATGACCAATGAACCTCAATATCTCCACATTGTTACGATCCATAGTAGCCACTGCAATCATAAATACAAATAGAATATAATTAGAAATATAAACACATGATATAATGACATATCTAAGAACTGAAAATTGTATAACTATTGACATATAAACTAAATCTATCATGTAAATTTCAAGATTGATCTTGAATTTTACAGTAAAGAATAGGTGGCATAATGTGTTGATGAATAAAATACCAGTATAGGCAATGATTTTGTTAGATATGTAATTATTTGTTGTAGTGTGATGTTTTTTGGACTCCAAAGGCTATTTAGCATAACTTTATGGATTTTATGGTTGCAAGGGTTCCACTAGATTAAATATCATGTATGATCTAGTATGTGATTGGCATGTTTAATCAAATACATCAACCTACCTATGTATCTTCACGTTCATAGAGTCTATTGTTGAACTTTGTTGTCTTGACCTTAACCAAAAAGTACCCTTCGTTCAAGATGAAATATTTGTTAAAAGCATGGGAAGCTGAACTATACCTTATTTTGACACTTGGATTGAGAAGTTTCATCAAAACTATAAGGTGTTTATTGATGTTCTTGGAAGAGAAACTTCAAGAAGTTTCATCAAAATTATAAGGTGTTTATTTGTGGATTTTGGTATGGATTCACAAGGATCCTTGTGAATATGCATATGGAAATCGTGATTTAATGAACTTTATTACGATGAGAATGACACTTATTCTTAATATAGATACCATTAGAGAGAATATCATTTGGATTAGGATGTTAGTTTTACTATCTTTAATTAAAGGGGGTTATTGTTCAATAATAATTTTAGTTAATTGAATTGGGAAACTAATATTTAAATGAAAAGGGTTGTAGTTAGGGATAATTAACGATATTGGTAGTTATTTCATGTTTTAATTATTGTTAATGACGGGAATTGTAACATGTATGGGACTAGTAGTTAGACTCTATTCTAGTTATGGATCACATTGTTAGAGTGTTAGTCTATTCATAAGCTATTTATTGTTAATGAGAGCGGCTATTGTTGAATGAAGTTGGTAATCAATTTCTAAGCCATTTATTAATAATGAAGATTATTATCATTTTGATGAGGGTGATATTCAATGGCTATGGTAGCTATTTTTAATGAGGCTAACTATATTTCTACGAGGAAGGTAGGGTAATTCCTTTAGATGAGGCCACTTGCCAATTCCTACATCAATAACTGTTATTGAGCCGAGAGGCTCTCTACAGCCCAGTATGGGGTAGATCTTGTAACGTTACGTAACGTTACATAATGTTATGTCGGCTATTAAAAAAAATAGAAAAAAAATTAGAAGTAAAGTTACAATGTTATGTCGGCTAAAAAAATAGAAAATTAGAAGAAAAAAAAAACAACAAATATATAAATAGCAAGAAGTATCACAAACTACATCCAAATCCTAGCTACCTTGATCTAGCAACAGCAACAACCACTGCGACAACAAACAACAACAACCACTGCGACGGCAACAATAAACCCAGGTAAAAATTTTAAATTTGCTAATCGACAATCAATTCAGAATTTTAAATTTGCATTATGTGGCTGAGAATCTCAGATTGTGCATCTGCCTGTGACAGAATGGATTATGTGCCATTCAATCCGTAAATCCGCCCTGTCAAAGCTTCAACGAAGTGCGAAGCCACTTTGCCCATTGCTCCACAAGGGGCAGAATTCACTGTCATTCTAATCTCTCTGACCAAATCGCTGGCAACCTTCAAATCGTTTCTCTGTATAGCCTCCGCGCATCCCATAAGCAAGTGCACCACACGAATCCTGGATTCTTGCGCCCCGTTATCCACGGCCTGCTGTGCTGTTCCACAGCGAGTAGTAGAGAGACTCGAACCCAAGCTAATCAAGCTATGGCCTCGGCATATCTGAACTAGGGAATCAAGCTAATATATGCACATATATACATTGCGAGATGTGTATGCACAAAGATCCAACAATGTATATTTGCGCATATACTGCTCAGTGCTATCCCATTGCAGAGAATGATCCTCGGCATACAATGTTCGCCTATATCTATCTTTGCTATAGATAAAGATATATATTTATTGGAAAGGGTTTAGTGACGTTGACCCAAAACTCAAAATTCAGGCATATACTCATAAAAACCCATCTAACCCGGGTCCGGGTCTGATATGCAATATAGAACCATCCAGCCCTAGGTCTGATATGCACTTCCAGGTTGTGAAGCTTAAGATGCTTTTTGAGTTCCAGTATTAAGGATGCATATTTCAAGTTCAGTTCAACTCGAATGATAGGCTAACTTATTCCAGAGCTCATTGCACTGCGAATTGGCTTATACTATGCAGGTTGATGGCTGTGGAGATCGACAACAGTGAAGGTGGAAATGTTGCGGTATACATGGTGTTTGAATATATGGACTGTGACCTTACAGCGTTGTATTGCAGATATATAACCAGCAGTGAATGGTTACCGCTCTCGATCATCAAGGTCCACCTAATTTATATTTGTTATTATAGCAGATATTGGACATAGTATCACACAGTATTGTTATTATCGTACTACAATTATTTTTTTTATTTTGTTGTTAATAAGCATATCGCTGTTTGCTTTGCTTTTGCAGAACGTTATGCATCAGTTGCTTAAGGGAGTTGAGTATTGTCATAGGCACGGAGTTATACACAGGTGACACTTTTATTTTCTTCTCGTGTTCTGAACTTCAAGATTATGAAATATGTAATTGCATTAAAGAAGCTGATGTCATGTATATAATTTTGGAAATGCAGACACTTGAAACCTCAGAATATATTACTGAATTTAGAAGCGGGATTGGTAAAGGTTGCAGATATGGGGCTTGGACGAGTTCTACGTAAGAAATACAAGTTCTATAGTGAAGAGGTAGGCGTTTATCTACACTCATTATTCTAAATTAGGGTTACTAAATTCTAATTATGTAGTAACAAAATATGTGTACCAGAAGAGCATGTTATCAATCTCCCTACTAAGCACTAACCTTCACTGCCAGATCGTGCAGACAGAATAGACAATTGAGAAAGTTTGAAACAGGATGATGCTTTCGAGAATCCTTTTGATGCTCTTTATGATTATCTCCTGATTTCGATTATGGCTACTCTTCGGGCTTCCGCTAACTCTCCAACCGATCTAGAAAATGCAAAAATGACGGTGCCTGTATTATGACTATCCTAAATTTGAAGTTTCATTTATCGTATTTTTTTTTTTGTTTCTCTTAACGTTTTGTCAATATATACTTCACAAGCTCAAAATGATTGAAAAAGGTTTTCACAAATAGACATAACATGTTTCAAATATTAGTTAGAAAGGTTAACGAGGCGTCAATGGCAGCATCCAATGGAAACGGCAAAGAACAAAAAATATTGAAACCATATTGCAACTCTAATTTGACTTTCTTTTTGCAGTATGTGCTATGTGTACATTGGGATAACGTCAATAGTTTGTAGAACCCTTTTTGTTAATGAAAATGGGTATGAGCAATGAATGGCTTATTTATTATGCTTTTTTTTTAACTTTGTTGACAGAGGTTATGTGCGCACAAAGGTTATGTTTATTGTTAAGGAAGTTCTTTGATCATTTATAATCATACAGTTATGATTTCGATCAATATCTAAGTCTGAGTATTGGTTAACAATTTATGATCATAAATTTGTATTCGATATAAATTTTTATTTATAGATCCTTAATATTCTGTGATACAGGATGTTGGAATTGATAACAAATGGAATTCATCTATAACCGTCAAATTTATCTTCTAATTAATTAAGACATTCTCTTCTACTTAATTAAGACATGAATCACACAAAGCTTAATCATTGCGATGTATAACAAAAATTCATTTGTTTAATGCATAGCTTAATCATTGCAATGTATAACAAAATTCATTTGTTTAGAAACACTGTTTAGAAATACATATATTATATATACAAAAATATATATATGTATGTTTGTAGTTCTATAGCGAAGAGGTAGGCGTTTATCTACACTCATTATTCTAAATTAGGGTTTCTAAATTCTAATTCTGTATTAAATGCAGGTGGCAACTCTACAGTATAGGCCTCCTGAATTGTTGCTCGGGGAAACATATTATAATTTTGCAATTGACATTTGGGCTGTTGGGTGCATTTTTTGTACAGTATATTTCATTTCGAATAAATTTTCTTAGTGTTTTCCATTAGTCAGTTCAAACAAAATTAACCGTAATTGTGGTAACTAACCAGCGTAGATCCAAATCCTAGGCTCTATCAAGTGTCGAGAGGGATCAAATCTCCAGAGGTGAAAACCTCTTCTCAGGTATTGCACCATGGGAGATTTGATCCCTCTCGGCTCTTGATAGAGCCTAGGATTTGGATCTATGCTGGTCATAGATACAATGGGATGGTTTGGATCATATCACAACCAACTATATAAAATACACAACTTAAAGACTCAACATTAGAGTGTACAAAATGTCAAAAAAAAAACATGACAAGGAAAAAATCCCAATATATTCATTTGTTTTTTGAGTTAATTGGGGTTTTGGTTTCCATTGGGCATGGGAATTTTGTTAAATAATCAAAATTATTTCATTTTTATCATTAAATTGAGGAATTGGTTTCAATTGGCCAATTACATTGGGGTTCTTGTTTCCATTGGCCAATTACATTGGGTTTTTGTTTCAATTGGCCAATTCCATTGGGTTTTTGTTTCAATTGGCCATAATTTAATTTAATATGGTTTAATTTTTCAATCTAGGGAAAATAAATTGATGAAGAAAATGAAAAAAACATGAAAAAATGAAGAAAATACCTCACAAAGGGGAGGTTTATCCAAAGGTGGAGATGGAGGGCTCAAGCACACCCAAAATTGCGTATGCACAGTCGAGAGTTGGTCCTCGTTCATCCAATAACCGTGCAGTTATGAGAAAAATACGGCCTCGACCGATTTTAAAAAAAAAACAAGCTTTTGAAATCGCGCCTCCGTTTTAGTGAAGGAAATCGCGCACACGATTCTCTTCACTAAAACGAAGGCGTGATTTGTCTTACTATCCTAGTTGGCATGCCTATTGCCAGCCTTGGGACTAGGCTTGGTAGGTTCGGTGTTGCTTGGGATGATTTCTTTTTTTTGGATCAAGAGTGATTGACTTCACTCCACCATTGCATCTAAAAGGTCCCTCAACTTCTTGCACACACCCATTAACCTTTCTAGTCGGTTGCTTCCCAAGTATTTGATCGAACCTTTTGGGCATCTCTCTTACTTGTCCACATGTCGACGTTTGATTTGTGTCGACAAATTCTGGTCGAACATCGAAGAACACCTTTTTTTCTTTCTGTATGTCGAAAGATACTTTCTTTTGTGTTGTCGGTCGCATCTGCAGTTGTCCATGTTGTGTGTCCTGGTCTGCTCTAGTCACAGTACCTATCCTTGTGATGACAATAATGTTTTCTTCTCTTGGCTTGAAAAAAATCATATGGATGTTCTGGTTGGGGTTTGAATTAGGATTCTACATAGGGTCTGGATTTACCACAGTTCAATACTACCACTTCGTAATTAGTTGCGGACATAGTTAGTTGACAGTATGGTCATGTGCTTTACAATATGAACAGGTATTTGTAGGACTTGCACAATCTTGAGCAAAGTGTCCTATTTTTCCACAGTTATAACATATGACTTGGCCTCTTCCTACACCAAATCCTCCTCCTTATTGTTGTTGTTGTTGTCCTCGACCTCAAAAATTTCCATCACCCCACGATGAGGTTAGTGTTGCTGCGGTGGATATTGATTTTGTTGATATTGCGGTTGTTGAAATTGTGTTGTTGGATATTGAGCAGGCTAGTATTGATCATGCGCTCATTCAACTTACATGTTCTCACCATTCTTTTTCAAGTAGGTATCCACTTTTTTCTCTTGCAGCATCTGAAATGCTTTGTAATATTTCTCATCATGTCCTACTAATTTACAAAATTTACAATACAGACTAGTTGGTGTACTTAAAATATTCTGCAAATACACACATTCTTCTGACCGATGGTGTCTAGTCTGGCATATTCTACACCAAGGCATCCCTTGGTTGTTTATTGAGTTCGATGCTCCAGCTGCAAAATAGTTGATGAGTGCCAAACAATTATCTTTATGGTTTCCTTATGTTCTACATATTGTACACCATAGCTCTTCTTGAACCTATTTCCCTTTTTTGATGTCTTGGAGCTCTACCATAAGGTTAGACAGTAGCGACTGTGTTGAAATTACTCAAATAACTGAGAGGGGGGTTGAATCAATTATTTCTAAAGATTAAACCATTTTTCAATATTTAAACCCTTATTACTGATTACAAATTTATACTTATGATAATCCAACACGTATAACAGAAGAGTTGATGATTATCAATCACACACACATGATAGAGATAGACAAATATTCATTTTATTTGAGAACCTACTCAAAATAGGCTGCAACCTATGTTTTACAAAATCCTTCTTGTAGAAAGCACCAACCCTTATGTTTTTCTATCACCCACTAAAATAACATTCTCCATCTACAACTGAGTGAAAGCACCAACTTCCACTTGCATAGGCTTCAACTTGTACAGAGAAGACAACATGTTTTTCCTAGCACCACCATACCACGCTTGTTTCTCAAATTTAAACATGTTCAGTAAAATATGTAGAAAAACAGATATAACAATGCATACCAACTATGTTCTGATCTACTTCTGGATTTGCTTATGCACCTTGGTTCCCCTCATTTTCTATGTTCTAGGTATTCTTGAAAGAACTCAGAGTCCTCTATTATTCTTCAATCTCCACTTTGACAATGATCCATGCACCAACTCTCTATCTGCAGAGAGAACACATTCTCTTGTTATCTCCCATCCTTTTATAAATGTCAATATGTAACTCCTTTACCTGTTTGTGCACTTGAGGTTCCATTTCCATAACTGATCTAAGCGTTCGACGCCTTATGACAGACAAGGAATCCAATTGCTGAGTAATCATGAGTTTCTGCAACGCATCTTCACCATTTGGCTTCTTCTGCTATTGGCATTTTCTGCAACTCGGCTTCTTTCACGCATTTTTCTTTTCTGCAAATCAAAGTTTCCATAGTCCTGGTTCTATAGTTTTGGTTTCGCAGTACTAATTTTGCACCAATAATTCCGTACCATTGATCTTCTTCGAGCTCTCCATGACCCTTGATTTGAGAAGAAAACCGAATATGTGTTTTTTTCCATATATCATTCCATGATTTCCACTTTCCGCCTTCCACACATACTTTTCTACGTGACTTCTTCCACACCGTCGATTTCGTATGACCTATCTACTGATTGTTGATATGAAATCAAACGCCTTCTTTCACACATCCTTTTCTGCAAATTCAATCTATATCGTCGATTTCTTGTACAACGTTTCCCGATCATCGATATTAGATCCGGTGCAGGATGCGGATTTTGATTTTTCAACATTTTGTTAAACCACTTCCATACTTTTCTCTTTTCTCCTTCAACTTGCAAAACTCCTTCTGTATCGTCGATATCTTGTGCACCCTTTCCCTACAGTAGATCTTATATCCGGTGTGGGATGCAGATATCGGGTTTTTAACATTTATTTGAACAACTTCAGGACTTTTTGCTTTCCGCCTTCCACCTACAAAACTCCTTCCGCACATTTGATTTCCTGTGCACCCTTTCTCGACTGTCGATCTTAGATCCAGTGCAGGATGTGGATATCAGGTTTTCAACATTTATTTAGACAACTTCCAGACTTTTTGCTTATCTGCCTTTTGCCTGCAAAACTCCTTCCGCGCTGTCGATTTCTTGTGCGGGTTCACTCCTGACCACCAGATCTGTTCATCAGATTACCTTTCAAACTTTGCGGCTTTTCTTTTGACTGTTGATTTCTTTTGTGGGTTCATACCTGATTGTCAGATTTGTCCATCAGATTCAAACTTTGCGGATTTGCTCTTGACTGTTGATTTCTTTGCAGATTTTCTCTTGAGTCCTCTTCTTATCTGGATCATATGCTTGGAACTATGTTTCCATCAATGACAACCAAATCACTCTCTGATCTGTTTCCATATGACCACAAAACCTCCAAAAATATCCTCATCTAGCATTGATGGAAATCTTCAACTTCTGGATGCATGTTGTACTAGTAATCATCAATATGTTTATCATCTGTAACAAACAAATTCTCCTCCTTTGACATCAATGTCAAAGAATATTCTATAGCACATCTCCCCCTATCAAAGTGAACAAGTTATTTGGAATAAGATATGATACCTAGCTTCTGGCGTAGGTAATCAAACTGTGTCTTTGGTAAGTGTTTAGTGAAGATATCAACAGTTTGTTCTGTAGAAGGAATAAAATTCAATTGAACTAATTTGTTTGTAACCTGCTCCCTTAAGAAGTGATACTTAATAGGTATGTTCTTAGTCTTGGAATGAAGGATTGTATTTTTTGACTTACTAATGGTGCTAGTATTATCACAATGGAGAGGAATGAGATCAACATATTTTACCTCTAGGTCTACAAGTGTCTGAATCATCCAGAGTATTTGTGTACAACAAGTGGCAACAACAATGTACTCAACTTTTTTAGTGGATAAAGATATTGAGCCTTGCTTCTTACTCAGCCATGCAACTAAAGAATCACCTAAGAAGAATGCACCTCCACTTGTGCTCTTTCTTTCATCCAAACAATTTTCCCAATCAACATCTAAATATGTAGTTAACTGAAGATTTTGATTCTAGGATACTAGATACCATAAGTCACTATGCCCTTCAAATATTTAAATATCCTCTTAACAGACATCAAATGACTTTGCTTAGGAGTAGACTGAAATCTACCTACCATTCCAACAACTTGAATTATATTAGGACGAAATGTTGTGATGTATAAGAGACTTCCTATCATTGAACGATATGTTCTTTGATCAACATCAGGTCATGAGGGATCATCCTTTTATGTTTACAACCAACAACCATAGGTATACTAACAGGTGATGAATCTTCCATCTGAACTTTCTTCAACATCTCCTTCAAATACTTCTCTTGGGAGAGAAATAAGCCTTCAGGACTTTGGATAATACAAAGACCAAGAAATAATGACAATTCTCCTATCATTGACATCTCAAACTCAGATTGCATGGCATTAGCAAACCATTTCAAAGAATAATCATTAGTTCATCCAAATATAGTGTCATCCACATACACCAAAACTAGTAATAGATTATCACCTTCAGATTTGATATACAAGTTACTGTCAAAAGTACCTTTCTTGAAACCTTTTGTCATGTAGATATTTATCCAGTCTATAGTACCAGGCTCTTGATGCTTGTTTCAATCCATATAGATTCTTCTTCAGTTTGCAGACATTGTCAGGATTGTCTCTCAGTTGGAACCCTTCAAGTTTCTCTATATAAACTTCTTCTTCTTCTAGATATCCATTGAGAAAAGATAACTTAACATCCATCTGATACATTTTGAAGTTCTTGTGAGTGGAATAGGTAAGAAACATTTTGATAGCTTCTAATCTTTCTACTGGTGCAAGTGTTACATCAGAGTCTTGTCCCTCAACTTGGGAATACCCTTTATAGACCAATTGATCTTTATTCCTCACACTTTGTCCTTGTTCATTCATCTTGTTTTTAAACACCTACTTGGAGCCTATTACATTTTTATCTGCAAGTCTAGGAACCAACTCCCAAGTGTTATTTTTCTCAATCTAACCAAGCTCTTCGTTCATGGCTTTAACCCAATATTCATCCTCACTGGCCTCTTCAAAATTATTAGGTTCCATCATAGACAGGAAAGCAATCTGAGATTGTTCTGAATCTTTGATCAACTTTCTTCTTGTCTCCACTCCTTTATTCTTGTCACCAATTATCTGGCTTTCAGGATGATTCTTCTGAACGAATCTAGAAGGTGCTTTTGTTTTTGTCTACTGTCTTCAATCTTTCTGAGTGTTTGCACTTTCATGATCTAACTCTGAATCTTGCTTTTTCTGATTCTTGGACGCGTTCTTCTTTAAATTCAACTGTATCTTTTTTATCTAGTTCAACACTGCTTATTTGAATATATTTTACAGGGATTCCTTGATCAATTTTAATATCAATACAATCAACCAATTTATGCACCCTCTTATTATAACAAGTGTACCCTTTACTGTTTGTAGCATATCCTAAGAAGATACCTTCATCATCCCTGTCATCATATTTCCCAAGATGTTCATCATTATTTTTAATATAACATTTACTTCCAAAGACTTTAAAGTGTTTGATAGTAGCAGGTATTCCAAACGATAGTTCATAAGGAGTATTATCATTGTTCAACCTTAGGTGAGCTTTGTTAAGAATATGAACAGCTGTATGAATTGCCTCTACCCAGTACGTCTGAGAAATATTCATTTCATTCATCATTGATATTTCCATCTGTTGTATTGGCCTATCCTGCCTCTCAAATACTCCATTCTGCTGTGGGGTCCCTAGAATAGTGTATTCTCTTTTAATTCCATGTTTATAAAAAAACTCTTTGAAGTCTCCTCAACATAACTCTCCTCCTCTATCAAATGTTACTGCCTTCAATATTTTTTCCTATTTGATTCTCAATAAGAGCCTTAAAATTTTTGAACTTTTCAAGTGCTTCATATTTTTCTTTCATAAAAGAAACCCATGTAAGTCTAGAATAATCATCAATGACCAACATAAAATATCTTTCTCCTCTTGTTCCTTCCTTTCTCGATGGTCCACACATATCCATATGTACTAACTATAGTGGTTTGTCTATTGATGTGAATTTCTTGGATTTAAACTGTGTGCGAGTCAAGTTTTCCCATTTGACAAGGTTTACAAACAGAGTCATATGGCCTTGATATATTGGGAAGATCTTTTACTGCCCCATTTCTCACAAGTTTGATTATATGATCAAATTTTAATTTTCCAAGTATCCTATGCCAAAGCCAGCTTTCATCATACTTGCTTAGATGACATTCTTCTTTTTCTTCTTTCAAGACATAGACATTGTTTTCAGTTCTTATACCTTTTGTAACCAACTGTCATGAGGGTACAGACTTTATCTTGCAATCTTAAAAGTGAAAACAACTTCACATCCTTTTTCACAAACCTGACTGACACTATGAAGATTATGTTTTAGTCCACCTACAAACAACACATCTTGGGATTTCCCTTTTCCATTACTCAACCTGACCATTCCTTTTCCTTTGATTTTCCCTGGAGTATCATTTTCAAAAGTTACATTTCCTGATTTATTTTCACTTAGAGACAGAAAATTACTTTTATCACCAGTCATGTGTTTGAACATCCATTGTTTATATACCAGGGGCCTTTTTTTCCTTTGAACAGAAAGCAGTAATCCACACTTGTTATTTTCTTTCTTGCAACAAGTTATTTGAATGATAACCTGGATGATAACTTCATAGACTCCCCCTGATTATATGATCCCTTCTAAGGCCAATTTCAGGGTTCTCTTCTAGGTCATGAGAAACCGTTTTAGAAGAGGCATCCACCATTATATTCTTCTTCATCATCTTTGGAAAATTCACTGATGTTTGAATTTTGTGTTTGTTCTGAGTCTTTGTAACCTAAATTATTCTCCACATCTTTCCATGAGGTACCCTTCTTACTGATCTTCTATCATCTGATGTGTTTATGTAATTTTTTCCTACTCGAACTTTGATCTTTTCCCTTAGTTCTGCAATCAGCATCCTAGTGGCCAAAATTATGACAACAATGGCAATATCCAAAGAATTCATTTTGATATTTTTGACGACTGGATTTAGTCTTCCTGAAATTCTTCTTATAGTCCTGAACCTTCCCATATGCTTTGCAATTCAGGGCTTTAAGTCCAAATTTATTACAAGAGTAGCAATGAACCAGGAGGATTTTCTCATATCTACTTGGCATTGGTATTCTAGGCATCATATCTGTTCTCTGTAAGGGAGGATAAGTTTTCTTACTTTCTTTCTTCTTAAGTGCAACAACATATCTTCTTTCATCTTGTTTTGTGAAAGAGGAATATTCTGGCTTCTTTTCTTTGTCATATCCTAATTCAAAATTATCACTTAATGGTCTTTGGCTACTTAAGATATCATCTAAAGTCTTTGAGTTGTTCTCAAATTTTGATTGAACAGATTTCTCATCAAGCTTCTTTCTAAGTTGCATAGTCTCTTCTTCAAGTCTTTCAGATTCTTGAATTCTACGTCTTCTTCAATCTTCTTGGCCTCTTGAAGCTGGTTCTTTAAATCAATAATAATTTGACTTGACTCTTTATCTTTCGATTTCTACTCTTCTTGGCATTTTGACAACTTTTCTACCAAATCATTGTTCTTCATTCTTCTTTTTTTCAATTCTTCAAGAGCACTCATGAGTTCTACCTTTAGGTCCACAACTCCTTCCATTTCTGAATGATCTTCTGAAGTTACTATCTCCATGAATAGTTTTTCTTCATATTCATTAAATTTTTCTTTGTATATGGTTTTACTCCTTTTATTTTCCTTAAGACTACAAGATTCTTCATCATAACTTTCATTCTCGAAAATAGGAGAGCTTGTTTCGGTCCTTTGTTCAATTGAGTAAAGTTTCCCCAATTTGACCTAGAGCTCTTTAGTTGAGAGACATGGTCGTATCTTTTCTTTGATTGATTGAGGTAATCCATCAAATATAGCCTCCATTTCCCTTAAGTTATTTTGTTTGGATTCTTTCTGATATGTAGTCCTTATTCTTCTTGGTGGGATGTAATCAGAGATTATTGAATTCCATACTTCATATACTAATGACTGTAACTATACTCTTATTCTTATGCTCCATAATGCATATCCTTCTGCATTAAGTACTAAATATTTGTTGAAGGAAATCCCTTAATCACTTGTCATGTTTATGCTTATAGATCTACCTTTAAATAAAATGAACCCAATCTGATACCAATTATTAAAATTACTCAAATAACTAAGAGGGGGGGTGAATCAGTTATTTATGAAGCTTAAACGATTTTTCAATATTTAAACCCTTTACTAATTACATATTTATAGTTATGATAATTCAACAAGTATAACAGAAGAGATGATGATTATCAATCATACACACATGATAGAGACAGACAAATATTCATTTTATTTGAGCACCTACTTAAAAGAGGATGCAACCTTTTTTTTACAAAATTCTTCTTGTAGAGAGCACCAACCCTCATATTTTTCTAGCACCCAATAAAATAACATTCTACAACTACAACTGAGTGAAAGCACCAACTTCCACTTGTACATGATTCAACTTGTACAGAGAAGACACCATTTTTTTCCTAGCATCTCCCTACCACCCTTGTTTCTTATATTTAAACATGTTCATTACAATATGTAGAAAAACAGATATAACAATGCATACCAACTCTGATTTGATCTAATTCTATATTTTCTTATGCACCTTGGTTCCCCTCATTATATATGTTCTATATATTCTTGAAAGAACTCAGATTCCTCTCTCATTTTGCAATCCCCACTTTGACGACGATCCATGCACTAGCTCTCTGTCTACAGAGAGCACACATTCTCTTCTTATTTCTCATCCTTTTATAAATGTCAATCTGTAACTCCTTTACCTGTTCGTGCACTCGATGGTCCATTTCCATAACTGATATAACCATTCGATGCCTTATGACAGATAAAGAGTCTAATCGTTGAGTAATCATGAGTTTCTGCAACGCATCTTCGCTATTGGGCTTCTTCTGCTATTGTCATTTTCTGTAACTTTATTTCTTTCACACTTTTTCCTTTTCCACAAATCAAAGTTTCCGTAGTCCTGGTTCCGTTGTTCCGGTTCCATAGTACTGATTTTGCACCAATCATTCCGCACCATTGATCTTATTCAAGCTCTTTGTGACCATTGATTTGAGAAGAAAATCGGATATCGCATATGTGATTTTTTCTAGATACCATTCCATGATTTTCGCTTTCCTCCTTCTGCACATCCTTTTCCGCATGAATTCTTCTGCGACGTCAATTTTGTGTGGCCTCTCTACTGACCGTTGATCTGAAATCAAACACGTGCTTCCTCACATCCTTTTCTGCAAATTTAATACGCGTCATCGATTTCTTGTACAACGTTTCTTGATCGTCGATCTTAGATCCAGTGCGGGATGTAGATCCGAGGTTTTCAACATTTTGTTAAACAACTTCCATACTTTTCATTTTCCGCCTTCTGCTTGCAAAAATCCTTCTATCGTCGATATCTTGTGCACCCTTTCCCAACCGTCGATCTTAGATCCAGTGCAGGATGTGGATCTCAGGTTTTCAACATTAGTTTGAACAACTTCCAGACTTTTTGCTTTCCGCCTTTTTCCTACAAAAATCCTTCCACGTCATCAATTTATTGTGCACCCTTTCCCAACCGTCGATATTAGATCCACTGTATGATGTGGATCTCAGGTTTTCAACATTTATTTAGACAACTTCCAGACTTTCTGCTTTTCACCTGTAAAAATCCTTCCATCTCGTCGATTTCTTGTGTAGGTTCACTCAGGACCGTCAGATATTTTCATCATATTACCTTTCAAACTTTGTATATTTTCTCTTGACCGTTGATTTCTTTTGCGGGCTCGTACCTGGCCGTCAGATCTATCCATTAGATTCAAACTTTGTGGATTTCCTCCTGACTGCTTATTTCTTTGCAGACTTGCTCCCGATTCCTCTGCTTATCTGGATCATATGCTTGGAACTATGTTTCCATCAATGACAACCAAAAGACACTCTGATATGTTTCCATATGACCGCAAAACCTCCAACAGATTGAATCTACATCATTCTTGTGTGGGTTTCTCCAATCGGTGAGGATTCTAGTTGTATAGCTATTTCAAGAACTTTTTTCTGCGACATAATATTCTATTGCATCAATGGAATATGGATGTGTGGCAACATTGCTGAAATGAACCATCCCTTGTGTTGTACATCTGACATCTAGAAGATTACTTTGGTCATAAATGTCTTGAATCTTTGGTTAAAGTCCCATACAAACTCTGTAGGTATTTGCTTGATTTCTTTAATCTTTGTAATGCACTGCGACTCATATTTTGGCTTTCTGAACTCATCTATCATTGCAATTCGAATCTAGTCAAGTGTTTTCTACGCAACTCCTACTGGCACTATAGAAAACTTCATGTACCGGTCTAGCACATGACCTCGTAGAGTCTTGACCATCTATGCTTTCTTTATGTCCTCATCTTGGAATTGTCGCACAATCCATATGGCTTCATAGAGAAACCAATGTTGTTCTAGGTCTTCCAGCCCATTTCCATTAAATATTGGCAACTTAATGTATGTCCCAGCCATTATGTTGGCTCCTAATACACTTGGGAAAAAAATTTGAGTAGTCGGACTCCCTTGTCCACTATTCACAATGTTAGTACTATTTATATTTACAAACCCACTTGGAGACGAGTTTCTAGATCTTACTTCTGGTGATGTATGCGGCATTGTATGTGTGACGTACTCATCTTCTGGTATTTCAATTTCTACTAATTCTCCAGATTCTTCTTCTCCTTCAGATATCGACTGATATTCTTCTTCTTCCTCGCAAGATCCTTTGTCTATGTGTGACGCAAGATCGTAGTATTCTCCTCTATTCGTACTATAACTTCCTCTTCCTTTGATAGTCTTTCTTCTCTCTCTCAACCTAAATCTTCTTCCGCTTCTTAAATAACCAACCTCTAGTTCAGTTCCGCTATCTCTAGGGAACATCTCAACTTAGTTTGTGCCATTATTCAGACAATTCTGCTGCGATGTATCTACCCTTCTATGCATAATTCTCAACGGTTACATTTGTAAGATTCCTTTTTCACACACGAACATCTTTATCCAAGTTTTGAAGGATAAAAAATATCTTCTGCAGGGTCCTTAATTTTTTTTTCTCTTCGCCTCACTATATGATGTTATTGTGTCGACATCAAACAGTAATATATCCTTGCAAAATGCTATCCACCCAAAAATCAACAACCCTCGACAAAGGGTTGCTTACACTTTTCAGTCATTGAATCAACCGAGGACTCCACTTCGTTGGTTCTCCTCATTGAAAATTTATTTATTGGGTTGCCAACTTCGAAAAACACTCATGCAACACAATAGGAAATTCAGAAAAGAAAATTTCACGAATATCCATGTACACATATCATCCCAACCACTATGTTGGGTTTAACCGAGATCCTTCACTCTCTTCTTGTGCAAAATCTAAGGTTTTAAAATCCACCTAGTCTTGGATTTCAACCTTCTCTGGATGCAACAACATATCCATCACCAAAATGATTCACGGTCCCAGCAACCTAACCATTAGTTGGATTATTACTCTCTTCGACCCAGGTTCGGTCCCTCATTGGTGCACAACAAATCCCAAGATATCATCTCGACAGAGCAAGGATTAATCTGCAGCACCTGCGATGCAAATGCAGTCTCACCCAATATATCTTTCTATGGGTAACTACCAGAACCAGGTTTCCGTAGTTGGGTGGGGGATTTCATGTCCCTTGGTATTCTACCAAGGCGCTCGACAGAAGTTGATGCATGGGGTATTTATACTTATTACACAAAGTTAATTTGCACTACAACTAGCCCTACGACAGGTATTATATCATCAAACCCAATGCAACATAGGCACATTCAACAATAACAGTGCGGTGAATACATATAAACTCATTCATAAGCAAATACATAACCACATACTCACAACACACACACACACACACACATATGCAACTCAATCACATTCATCCTTCACACATTTGACACAATATCTAACGTGGAAACCCATCTGAGAAAAACCACAAAGGCGCTCTTCATCTGGCATGAGAGTTATATGGCACCTTTGGTCTGCGCACTAAACTGCATACTTTGTTCACAACAACATATATATATGCAACTCAATCACATTCATTCTTCACACATTTGACACAGTATCTAACATGGAAACGCATCCGAGAAAAAACACAAAGGCGCTCTTCATCTGGCATGAGAGTTATATGGCACCTTTGGTCTATGCACTAAGCTGCTGACTTTGTTCTAGATATCTCTTTCATATATATACAGACTTCTTCCTCCTCTCATGCTAGACTATGATATTATATTCACTACAATTCTCTACTTGACTCTGCTAATGATATACACACAACCTGGATCAATTCAATCTCTTTTATGACTCTACTGTCAATCTGCACATAGCCTGGATTGACTCACTCTCTTCTACACTCATGTGCACTCAGCTGCAGGTTATTCAACTCCTCTCTACTACTCAACACACTAACATATAATACAATGATACTATCACTAAATGACCAAATGCTACTGAGACTAGCATGAACATACCCTCTGAAGGCTAACCCGCATACAACTTGGGTTCCTCCTTTTATAGACTCTTACATGTTGCTCTTAGCGGACTTCATACAGTTATCCAATAAGATATCTTTCCTATTTTATCGACACAAGTCAATAGGAATTAATGACTCGGCTTACAAAGATGCTGTCATACATGCATCTTCCACTGACTCCTGTTGTCCTCATACCCATGATCTTTATGAATTGTCTCTTTCTAGTCATTGCGTCGTTGCACGTCTTCTAACATGGTTAACTCCATCGCATATTTTCCTTTTGTTGTTATTCCTCTTATGCCGTGGACTCTGTTATGTCGCAAACTCTCTTCTTCTCTTGTCACAACTTACTCTTCAACTGCTTCTTTCCTTAGCTCTTTCTTCTTTATATACTTTTGTTCCTCTTTTGTCGCATCTTCCTTTCTTGCTACTTCTTCTATCTTGTCTTCCTTCCTTATGCGGATGCTTCTGGTGCATCTCCTTTCCCTTCTTTCCTTCTTTACTTCTATCATAGATCCTTTTACTTGTTGCGACCTGACTGTTTTCCATACTTGGGAATAATTCTAATTGAATTCTACCTATCTTTCCCTAGGCCCAACAACCCATTATACCAAAGAATCTTTGATGCAAACAACTGTCACATAAACAACAAGTACTCAAAGTGAAAGTAGTTAAATGGGATAAGAATAAAACATTGAGTTAAAGCAAGAGCTCCTAAAGATCGAGCAAGAGATTCATTCCAACTATTTAAAATCTAGTGCAAGGATTCTTTCAGAGCAAGAAAAATATTGGTTATATGCATTGGATTCAAATAAAATGTGGATCCTTAGGATAGAGGAAGAATATTAGAGACTCAAAAGTAGAGCTATATGGCTAGCACAAGGAGATCAAAACACCAAGTTTTATCACAAATTTGTAGACCAAAGGAGAAATATCAATGTAGTCTAGGACTTATTAGATCATAATGGGATCAAAGTTACCTCTCAAAGGGGTCTTCGGGATGAAAAAAATAACACACTTTGGCAATCTGCTTTAGAATCCAGGTGTGAATAGTATAGGAGCATAGTTGAAATTCATTCAAGGCTTTCCCATGTTCTTCTTTGATGAAGACAACGAGAGTGTTGGAAGCCCCATCTAACTGAAAGAGATTGAATATATTTTAAAGAAAATGGCTAAGTCGAAGAGTCCAACCCCTGATTACTGGACTGCATAATTTTTTATGGAGTTCCTTGACATACGGGGAGGTGATTTATTGATTGTGGTGGAAGAATATAGAGATAAATGGCTTGTTTTAGGTTCCATTAATGCTACCTTTCTTGCACTTATATCAAAAATTTCCAAATTTGTGTACTTTAATGATTACAAACCTATATCCCTTTGTAACTTAATCTACAAATTCATAGCAAAATTTATTGCTAATAGAATCAAGCCTAGACTAAATGAATGTACATATAAATAACAATTTGGCTTCTTATCCAATAGATTGATTCTTGATTCCATTGGAGTTTCTCGGGAGATCCTCCATTCAATAAAGATCAATAAGTTAGGTGCTTTGATCTTAAAGATGGTCTTGGTAAAGGCATATGATAATGTTGATTGAACATATTTAAGGTTAGTTCTTCTTTAGATTGGGTTAAGCATTGATGTGATAGACTGGATCATGGGATGTGTGACTTCTACAAAAAAATTTGTCCTCATAAATGGTTCACCCTCTTTGTTTTTCAAAAACTTTAGAGTCCTCAGATAGGGGCGCCCTCTTTCCTCCTTATTGTTTCTGTTAATTGTGGAAGGAATGATGAGGTTGATAGTCAAGGAAAAAAGGGAAGGGAGAATCATAGGAGTAAAAATCTCTTCTAGATATTTTATTACTCATATTTTGATTGTAGATGATGTGCTACTATTTAGGATTTGGATTGTGGAGGAATGAAGAGCTTATTAGGACATTATTAAGTAATTATGTTAGGCTACATATATGGATATTAGTACTCACAAATATTGTTTTGTTATGAATGGGATGGAGGAGGTTGTTTTGTAACAAGTTCATGGCTTCTTCCCATTTCTTATGGAGTCCATTGATTCAAGTTTCAAGTACTTAGGCTATTTTTTGAAGTCGAACAACTACCAGATAATAGATTGGTTGTGCTTATTAAAGAAGGTTGAAAACACAGTAGATAAATGGAGTTATAGATGGTTTCCCATTGGGGAATATTTTTTTTATTAAAACCTGTCTTGGAGAATATTGTGGTGTATTGAATATCCTTAGCCAAAATCCCCAGAAGCATCTTAAATAAAATCAAGGAGAAGATGATCAATTTTTTTTTATGGATAGGTAGCAACAGAAAAGAAGGGGTCATCATGTCAGATGGGACAGTATGTTTGTTCCAAATAAATTTGGGGGTTGGGGTCTAAAACATATCTATTGGTTTGGACACACATTAACAATGAAGAGTCTCTGAAGAGGTTTGTTTGGAAAAAGTTTATTGAGTGATATTATTCAGGAAAAATATTTAAAGAATAAAATTGTGATTGTTTGGATCATGAAAGGGAACGAAAAGGGGTCTATGGATTCAAATATATGGTGTTTTTTTATTTCCAAGTTTACTATTTTGGGGTCCTAGCATGCCTAGAAAGTGGCGAATGATAGATAATTCAAATTGTGGGAGAATCCTTTTATTAGTGGAGAAGGGTTATAAAATCTATATGTGGACACTATTCATCTTTTCAACATTATGGGTATCAAAATTTTCATAAATTAGAAAGGTCCATGATCTTGGTCTTTTAGCCTCTCAGTATTGGTTACTAACTGTAGATTTGGGGCTAAAAAGAGATTTGATTCTTTAGTAGGAGTGGTTTATGAAAGTATTAAATGGAAATGGGATCAAGCTATCTGAACATGAAGATGAAATTGTTTGGTCATGGAATGTCTCTACAGGGCATGTAAATGCAAAACAGGGCTATGATGCCATTGCAACTATGATTCCATCACTTTTTCTTGCTTGGATTTACATTACAAATGGTGGCGTGATGGGTTATGGAAATCAAATGCTCCTAGTAAATGGAATTGTTTCTATTCGTTGGTTTTGGAGAATAAAGTTTTGACTTCAGACAATTTCCTTAAAAGAGGTGGCTATGGACCAAACTTTTGTCCTCTATGCAATAGAGATGTTGAATTAGCGGATCACGTTTTTGTTCACATTTTTTTTACTCGGAAAGTGTGGTTGGAAGTAGTTAGGATTTTTATGCTACTTTTGAATACACTTTAGCTCTTTGGTTTTCAAATGCTGAAAACTTCATAGATTTTCTAGTGTGTTTTATTTGGGGGATTTGGGGACATAGGAATATGTTTTTTTTTAACTCATAAAATTACTTTAAGAGTTAGTCCTAATATTATGGGGATTTACAGTGAGTATCTTAAGAATACTTCAGTTAAAATTCCCAGGTACATTTTTGCCTCCTCTTTTTCTAGAAGTGATTCCATTAGGTTCTTTGATGGACCATCACAATCGGGACATTGTGGTTGTGACATGGTAATTATAGTTAGTGGTAATCAAAATTTTCATTTGTGAATGGGATGTGGCGAAGGAAACAATATAAGAGTAGGACTCTTAGCACTTTAGGGATTGCTCGTTTTTATCTTGTATAAAGGTTTATTGCTCCTACAAGTGATAGGTGAATCTAGAGTGATCATTGAATCAATAGACAAGAAATCCAACTTTCATGTGGCAATTTTAGATCACTGGATGCACAGGATGAAGGAGCTTAAAGTTAAATTCAATAGATTGAAATTCATGCATATTTATTGACAGTTCAATTCAGAAGTCGATACTCTATCCAAACCAACTATTGGACTCATGGGGGACCATCTATACTATGAAGAATACCAAGACCGTCATGTGATATCCAAGGGAACACTATAGGCTTACTATGTTTCCTTGTTGTTATTACTTTCAGATAAATTCTAGATCTTTCTTTTATGTGTGTTTCAACATTGGCTGTTAACTTTTGTTGTAATCTAGTTTATGTTCCCTTAGTTTTGAATCTTTTGGACTTTAGCATTGTGTTCGGGGGACAGAGGATACTGTTAATTTTTCCTCTCATTTTGAACTTCAAAAGTAGTTTGTATATCCATGTTATTTCAGGTAGTTATTTGTCCAATTGATCTCTTTTTGACAGAATTTATTAGCCTCTTTATAAATGACTAGGTTTCTATGAAACACTTAGACAATGTCTTGTTCTCTTTGATTCATACTCTATGGATAACAAGGAGCAATTTCTTTGTAGGTGAACAAAATAGTTTTGATTGATAAAGATATTTTTTGTTTTGAATTTATTTTAAGTCTCTCACCCGGTGTGATGTAGAAAGAAACTATTAGTACTAATTTATTAAAAATTTATTATTTAAAACTTGTTCATCTTAAATAAATTTTATTTAATATTTGTTTAAAATACTCCAATTTCAAACCCTTTCATGCTCAAATTAATCTTAAAATGAATATTAATATTTTAATTATGTTGCACCTTACTATTTGGGTTATGAATATTAATTTTAAAACACATTAAAATGATTAAAAATATAAAACATACATTTTAATTTTAAAATTAATCCATAATTGTAACATTATCAACATATAAACTTAATTTGATTTGATAAAATATAGATCAATTTAAATCTAAATCTATTAAACAAACATAACATCTATTCAATAAAAATAAAAACATCGTCGTAAACATTACTTTGAACACGCAAACTATATTCAAAACCTAAATAAAATAAAGTTATATAATCTTTACCTAAGAATTAGTTGGAATTTCCATTGAGGTCCAAAATATTAACAATGCTTTAGCTTACTTTATATATAACGAACTAAGTATAAACAAAATGTTATTTCACTATATATTTCAATGCAAGATTTAATACTTATTAATAATAACAGTTTTATGTTTCATTCTTACGAATTGTTCTTCTCAAGATTGCAATGCTTAAGAAGCCTTTTTGTATTTTTGAACATAAACGGCTCGCGTGGGCCTTTACATGAGGCATTCGAGATATATTTTCTTAATTATTTCATTTCTCTGTTTTTTTTTAAACGATAAAGACATGGTTTAATAGTATTGCTATGTTGTTTTTTTTAGATAAAGACATGGTTTAATAGTATTGAAGATTATTTGGATCATTTTTTTAATTTTATTTGAAACATGGTATATTTTTCATTTTTTTAATTTTATTTGAAACATGGTATATTTTTTAGTTTTGTTGAACGGCATCTTAAATATTTATAATTAGTTGGAGCATTTTAAATTGACCAATATATTATAAATTAAAAAGATTTCACTATTTTATTAGTTTTAAAAAATGATTTAAAAAAATGATTTTAATTGCACTAATTTTTTAAATAAAATAAAATTTAAAAAGAATGGTAAAATTAAATTATTTAAATTTTTTTAAATATTATATTTTACACATTTAAATAAATAAAATTATAAAAAAATATATACAATAGTTTTATCTCTTTACAATGTCTAACCATTAGATTAATTTGCATTTAAAAAAAAATACTTTTAACTTAAAATTCTATGACAAGTATTTATAATAACTTTGTCGAACACTTAATTGTAGAGATGCAAAGGGAGACGGGTAGTGGGAACCAAAAGTAGTGGCATTGCCTTATGCATTGGGATATTTAGAGCTTCTTCCATATCCGGAGGCTCATCGTTGGGGAGAGACAAATCGAAGGAATAAATTAAGGTGGCTAGTATGAGCTCAACCATGCGGATCCCCATGTTCATGCCTGCACAAATCCGTCTCCCTGCACCAAATGGGATTACCTGGAAATGGCTTCCCCTAACATCGACGTCATTATCTACAAACCTATTAGGTATGAACTCCAATGGGCTATCCCACACGTCTGGGTCCCGGTGCATTCCCCACACATTCACCATAAGTCGAGCATTCTTGGGTATGTAGTAGCCCTCTATCTCGCATGCATCCGCTGCCATCCTAGGAACAAGGAGAGGAGCAGGAGGGTGCAACCTTAAGGTCTCCTTCACCACTGCCTGCAAGTAAGGGAGGTTTTTGAGGTCCAACTCCTTTATGCTTCTATGTTCCCCTTTCATGACACAGTCTAATTCTTCTTGGCATCTCTTCATCATTTTCGAGTGACGTAATAGCTCAGCCAATGCCCATTCCACAGTTCTCGAAGATGTGTCTGTTCCTGCTATAAACAATGTCTAAACAATATCCAATATAAATAAGTTACAAATAAAAAATAAACAAAAAATAAACAAACAATGTCAATCTTAAAATGAATACTATTAAAATGAATACTAAAATGAATACTAAGGGAGTAAACTTTCTATCCGACCATTTGCATCGATCCGACTACCAGCAACGCTTGATGTGACAGCTCACATGAGCCAAGTCATCTGATGCAAATGGTAGTATAGAAAGTTTACTCCTAATAAAAACACACAAAAAAATAAATATATATATATTAAACTGTAAGATAAGCCTCATCAACAAAATAAACTTTTCAAAATAAATAAAACAGTAACAAAAACGTTTAAAGTTACTGGAATAACAACAGAAATGGTCGAAAAGATAAGATAGAGAAACAATTAAAAATTCGTATAAGAACACTTCAAATCATACAAGAAATGGCTAGAAAAACGTTCAGGTTCAAATCCGAGAAATCGGAACAATTATGAGCAAAAATGGACAAAGAAACATTGAAATCTGACAGATCGGAACAGAGGCTAAAGTGATCTCTACTTTTCATGCAATTCAATTCAATCATATTAACAGAACTCACCAGCAAAAGGTCCTTAATATCATCATTAGTCAGATTCCCTCCTTCGCCATCCGCATCATCTCTAAGAGCCCAAAGTATACTCAGAAAATCCTCCTTTTCTCTTCCATTACACGACGCACTTTGGTGCTCTTCTATCATCTTACTTAGGAACTCATCGAACCTGTTGTGCAGCTTCTTCATCTTGCTCCGTACGCCCTGCAGATCCATCCAAGCCAAAGACGGCACAAAGTCGCCAATAATAAACTTCCCGAATAAATCCTGTAGCTCCACCACCATTTCCTTGAACTCGCTCGCCTTCGACCCTTGGGACTCGAACACGCGCTTGCTAAACATAATCTTCCCGAGAACATTTGCCGTGCAGGTGTTGACGAGCTCCCCGAGGTTCACAACCTTCCCGTGTCGCTCATGTTCGAGAATCGACTTCACCAGCATCCCGACCTCTGCTTCCCGCACGGGCTGCAGATCCTCGAGGGCCTTACCGCCGAAGAGATGAATGTTACAGGCCTTGCGCATCATTCTCCACCCGGATCCGTAGGGAGTCCAGACGAGCCCGTTGGCGTCGTAGCCGATGTATTTGGCGGCAGAGTTGCCTGGCCGGCTGGAGAAGTTGAGGTCGTTCTCTTTAAAGCACGCCTCGGCTATCTTTGGCGACGAGACGACCACGGTGTCGGTTGTCCCGAGCTTCAAATACATAATCGGGCCGTATTTCTTCGATAGCTGATAGAGCGAGTGATGGGGCATCTTGCCCAGAAGTGGAAGGCTGCCAATGACAGGCCATCCAGACGGACCCGGGGGTAACCGTTTTTTCAGACTTTTTCTCAAAACGTATATCAAACCGATCGCCAGGAGAATCAGACTCAGCACTTGGCCGAGGCTCAGGCTCAGGCTCGGGCCCGCAACAGAAGTCTGCAACAAATCAAAGAATGAAGCCATGGCTTCCTGAAATATTTTTTCTGAATAATCGTGGTGTGATATATGTATATTGAATATAAACATAGGTTTTCACAACATTTAAAATTCAATAGCTCTTTGATTAGAATAAATTCAGTGACAGTGGACACTATACCAGATAAGATGTGACCATATACCAAACAAGAAGACTAAACGTTAATCTGTGACCATATACGAAACACGAATATTAAAATTCAGGCTTTAATGTGACAGCTGCACAGCATGCAGCTGGACCAATACCCCAAACGACATCCACACACCTAAGATAACGGTAGACCCACGTTAAGCATCCATTTGTCATTGCTGTGCTCAGCTCTGACGCCACTCCACAAAAAAGAAGTGATGTTCATTAAAATTGAAAATAGTAAAAAGTACATATACCCAATTAAATAATGAATACGGAGAGAAAGAAAAACTGATTGATATGTGGCACGGTTGAAAATCAAATGAAGGAATGGTAGTTGCAGGCATTGGATTCGACTTTTTTGGAAAAAGGTACGAAGACCTCACTTGACGCTATTGCTACAATCAGGTCAGACCTACCTCCTCGATTTGCATGATAGTGGTCTCCACCTCTTCACGGTTTAGTATGTAACAAACCAAATAAATAAATACATAGGTGTAAGTTAACGGCAATCCTAGACAGAGTTTTCCTCCGGAGGGGAGCCTGTTCAATTAGATTATATAAATTAACGGCAATCTTTATATACTGGACAAACTTTTCCTCGGGAGGGGAGCCTGTCCAATGGACACTGTTAGATTTCTCATCTAACGATGTCCATTGGATAGGCTCCCCTCTCGAGGGAAAGTCTGTCCAGTATATAAGGCGCTCTGTAAGTTAACGTTTACACATCGAGAATCTTTTGGTCAAAATATGTTATAAATTGGTTTTAAATACATATGTGTAAGTTAACGTTTACACATCGAGAATCTGATTGGATAATATGAAAGTCTAGGGTAATTAAAGATGTTAAAAGCATTTTTACAATTAAAATTGTAATTTTAATAATAACAACTGGTCACCTACATATCTTACTGGTCACCTAATTTTAATGATAAGGTGTAATTTTACTTCACATACATATCTTTATGGGTCACCACCTACACAATTGTAATTTTAATAATAAAAACTATAATTCAATAATAATGATATCATGCAATTTTAAGAAACATCTTAAAAAAAACAATTCATCTCAAGTTTTGTTTACTTCACATACATATCTTTATGGGTCACCACCTACACTCCTAGGTCATCGTTCTCTTTTGCATGTCATTATCTTTTTTTTTCAAGAAGAAAATGAGTAGTTTCTTGATCTTTTTTTTTCAAGAAGAAAATGAGTAGTTTCTTGATATTCATTGAATCAAAGGTAATGATAAACATATCAATAATATTAGGTATCATAACCTGTCAATATCCACAAACTGTCTCCCAACCAATGTATAGATTTCTCTAGCTAATAAAGTACACATCAACAAAGGTGTGCTAGAGACAATGCACATAAAAAAAGAAGCAACAGGAAAAATGAGACAAATCCATCTCAACCAAACCCCAAAAGAAGATAGTCCTCCAGTCATAAGAGAGCACATAATAAGCATTGAAAGCTTATCAAAGGAAGTGTTTGGGGTACTAACAAAGACCCCAGATAAAATGAATCAATCAATCATCAAGTGCTACAATCGCCTAAGAGAAGGATTAAAAGACCTTCCCAAGATGAGGAATGATGAGAATACTAGCGTAGATCCAAATCCTAGGCTCTATCAAGCTCCGAGATGGATCAAATGTCTCTAGGTGCAAACCTCTTCTTAGGTATGCATTGATATTCAAACCAAAAGACAAAATTTTTTTATTTAAGGTCCACAAATAATATTTTTATTATTAATATTTAATATTATTTATGACTAACATATAATATTTTTTATTATTTTTTATTTTGTTAGGAATGAACATTACAACATTTCCCCATACATGGTTTTAAAACCATATGCAAGGCCCTCCTACAACCATGGGTTGTTTAGGAGGCCTTGCAAGGCCCTCCTAAACCATGTACAATAAAACCATGGGTTATTTAGGAGGCCTTGCACATGGTTTAAAAACCATGTGTTGTTTGGAAGGCTTTGCACATGGTTTTAAAATCATGTGCAAGGCCAACATATTTTTGCGCATAATTCAATTTGTTATTTTTTATTATTTTGTTAGGTAGGAACATTACAACATCTCCCCCATATAGTGTTTTTTTACTGACCCACATATATTTTTTTTACAGATAATTAAATTTTTACTTTTTTATTGTTTTGTTAGGTATGAAGATTACAACATCTCCCCCATATTAGATTGTTTTTGTGGCTGACATTTATTTTGGCCTATAATTAGAAAATTTATTTTATACTGGGTTGTAGAATCGCCTAAGAGAAGAATTAAAAGACCTTCCCAGGATCAGGGATGATGAGAATAACATTCAAAATAGTTAGGGGCTCTTCAAAAGAATTCAAGAAAGCCACCCCTGATTTTTTCTCCTTCCAAAAATTATGAGAAGGAAAGTATGCCCAAAATCCAAAGGAAGTGCTTCCTTAGATAAGCCATCAACACTCATATTGTGCTCTCTATAGACCTGCTAGAAATTTATAAAGAGAAAAGAATTTTTGACAACAACAATGCGAGCACACCAATGCTCCATATCTAAAATCAAAAGTGAAGAGGTAGAGTTTTCCCAGTTAATGATGACTTTTGAATTTTTGTAGACCTGTAAATCGAGAAGCCCAATTAATTTCACAAATATCATAAGAGTCTAGAGTGCTAACAGTTCTGCTCTTGTAATAGTGATGGCCGCACATCCCCATTTTAAATGAAAGAAGTGTGAAATACTAGTGTAGAGAATGATACATGCACCTCCCTTACCATTTGAAGCAACATCGTCAAAGAAACCATTTGGATAATTGATAATTGGAGTTGATCCATTGGCTCGAATCGGTTTTGTTGTGCAGGCTACAAGGTAAGTTTTAAAAATATCAACAGTATTGAAGCAAACTGACCTTAAATTCGGCTCATGATCCTCAAAGATGCACCTATTGCAAGCAATCCATATATTCTAGATATAAAAGAAAGGAACATATATATGTTTACGTTCATTTTTATTATCTAGTAATGTGTGTTCCTTACAATCAAAACTTATTTTTAAAACTTAGAAGTAAGCGAGGCTCTCACTACCTGAGTGAAAGAACAAGAAACAAAAATATGGTCCACATATTTCTCCTCCGACTTACACAAGAAGCATCTATTAGGTCCACTCCATCCCCTTCGAACCGAATTTTCCCAAGTGCTTATACAATTATCAACGCATAGACAGATAAAGCGTTTGAGCTTAATCGGAATGTGTCAGCGCCAGAGGTGATGATATTGCCATCCATTCAAATTCTCCAAGTTTGATGAAACAATAAGGTCATAAGCAAGTTTTCCTGAGATTTCGCCATTTTCAGTATTGTACATCCACAACAATTTATCTTTCTGGTCAGTAAGTTTGATTCCCCCATGGGATAAATCACGTATGAAAATAGTCCATTCTACCTTCCATTTCTAGGTTGTCCGCAGTCAACCAATAAGAATTTGTAGCAGTACCTTCACCAGTATTGTGGACCAGGTTGAGAGTACAAACTCCATAGTCGTTTAAGTATGTAAGTAGCTCTAAAGAGAGCATGTAATTTGTTTTTAGTCCAACAATTGAATCTATGCCCAGTATTATCGAACATCCATCACCAACTCTCGAACCAAGTACTTTACTAATCCAAGCGAGCACCCTGATAAAGCCATTCCAATAATGTGATGTACTCTGAACCGAATTCTTTTTCAAACAAAGCCAACTTCAATATTTTTTTTTTAAGATATTTGGCTTGTATCACTTGGTTCCAAAGACCTTTGCTACCAAGCACAGGCCACAAGCTCTTAAGTCTAAGCAAGATGCTGAACCACTCCAGGACTTTTATATTCCATCCCCCAAATGAAAAAGGCCTAGAGATGGTTTTCCAATCGACTAAATGTAACTTTTGCTTGTTAACTGTGCCATCCTAAAGGAAAGTGAAAATAAACTATCAGGGTTTTATTAAAATAGTTTTTGGTATCCTAGCTAGTGAGAACCAATATATTGGGATACTGCACAAAACCGATCTGATAAGAATTAGCCTGCCACCCATAGATAAGTACCTATAGGACCAATTACTAAGCCTTATTTCAAAACTTTTTATAATCCACCGCGAGTCGTTCAGACCATACCTCAATGGTTTAATCCAATAGACCAAATACTTAAATCCTTTTTCAATAGGTTCCATATTATAAGGAAGGATATCACCAATGCTGGTTATCACTTCTTCTTCTAAGCCGTGGCTAAGAAAAAGGATTTTTCCAAGCTGATACGCATCCCTAAATCCGAATAGAAACGATAGAGTTTATCTTTATATGATTTCCATTCCTATAGGGTATCATTCTCAAATAATACAGCTACATCATCCACTAATAGTAAATGAGTAATGGAAAGTGTGGGCGGGATTCAGATACCTTGATTTTTTCCACTTCTCTTTGCTTCACCAATAAAAAGAATAAGCCCTTCTATCACTAAGAGAAAGAGAAGAGGCGACATTGGACATCCTTGTCTTATGCCCCTAGAAGCATTGAAAAAACCTGAGGGAGAAACATTGACAAGCATAATGAAATTTGTCGAAGTAGCACATCCCATAATCCAATTTACAGTTTCAAAAGACAGACCCACCTGTAATAGTAAGAGGTGCAGAAAATTCTAGCTAACTCTATCAAATGCTTTAATGAGGTCCAATTTAATTATCATCACTTCCATCTTCTTTGTCTTACTAGCATGAAGGATTTCCTACGAAATTCCCATCGATCAAGGATTTTTTAGTTCTTCAAAAAACCAAATTTGTAACAACCCGATTTGAAAATTCCAAACAAAGTCAAAATTTGGGGAAAATTGTATTGACTAGTCTTGAATCTAGGGGTTTCGAATGGCACAAGAGGGCCTCAAGTTTGGTATATACTGATATGGTGAGTCTTAGGACCACTCAATAAAGTCTTTGTTCAATTTAGAATAGTTTATAGACATATGCAACTCGATTTGGGATCATTGGAAAAAATGGTAAAATTACTAGTAAATTGTGGTGCAAAATGTTAGGATTATTAATCCTCCCTTGACCATATTGTCTATTAGATTATATTTTCCTAACTTAGGAACCTTAATTCATTATTTGGATCCGCTAGTACCATTGGGTCCACTTGGACTAATGGGGCCACCTAGATAAGTTGCTAGAGTGTGGAGAACATTGCTAGAGGTTAACTGCCACTTACTACATGTGCATGCATCAGTTTGGGTGCATCCTAGACCAATCCCTACATTTTAGGATAAACTGGGAGTCTCGACACCCACCTCCATAAGCTAGGTGGATTTGGAACTAGTTAGTCTTAGTTAGCCCCCAATAACCTTTAGTAATTAGTTCACAATTAGTTAGCTAGCACTAGCAATGCATGGCTAATGCATGGTTGCATGGGGAGGAGTGTTTTTTCTACCTACCACACTCAGTTGCACTGATTTAACTAGCTGTCACTGATAGTTTTAGTTGTTGGACATCAAGGAGTTGATCTGTTGGAATCCGATATTGATTGGGAGACCATGAGTTAGAGATTTAGTTAGATACAATCAGATCATTGTGGATATATTCGAATCATCCCTAATTGATTCGAATTCTTTTCCTATGTAAACTATTGTAACTCCAGATTTATTATTGTGAATGCTACTGTTAGGAGCCCATGTCTTTAACGTTTTAGTATATTGTTGTTGGACGCATATGCTTTGTAAGTCGTCCCATAGTAATTGTTGATCCATAGTTTGTGTTATTGTTGATGGGTGCATATGCTTTGTAAGCCTCCTGTAGTATTTGTTGATCCATAGTTTATATTGGCCCATGGTTTTGACCCATAGTATTGGCGCCTATTTTTAGTATATAAGTGTGTGTTGAGGCCAAGGAAGTCACCGTGAAGTTATTTTGTATTGAGCTTGCTCCCTCGAAGTGGCCTACGATTAATATAAAAGTGATTTTGAGTTCTGCTGCTATATCGTGTATTTTGATTACTTGTTTGCTGCAGGGTCCTCACATCTGGTATCAGAGCGCTTTCTTGGGCTCGTTGGGTAAAAATTTTGCCCAAATTTTTTTTTCGCTTCTGTTGCAGGTTCAGATCTGGGAATAATCCCTCTTCGCTTAACTGTGGGAAGTACTTGGGCATAAGCCCTAAAACTCATTGTGAGGAGTACCACAGGAACCCCGAAGTAGCTGGCCCATTGAGAGGACCTGCCAGCGAAAAGGGCAACGACCCCTACCTGATTGACTAGTTCCCACCCGTGAGGTAAACCAAGAGTTGTCTTTTGTGGCCAAGCGGTTATCAGTTTTACCTGAGCCGTGGAGTGAGGGGTACTGCCCCAATACGCAAGCCGTCAGACAGCATTGGTGGCCGAGTGAATCCCTTGAATCGATAGGAAGCCGCACATACCTAGGGTCCATATCTATTTTCAGTTGCACAATCGCAGATTTCCTCTGTCCAGAACTGTTGTCAGTCAGTTCCGCGCCGTTGCAGATCCATTTGTTGCCGATCACTTTCGCACCGTTGCAGATCCCTTCCTGAAAAAAAAGTATAAAATTCTGTTTTTCGGCCATATCTCCTTGGTTTCAACTCTGTTTTCCCTGAAACTTCACTGACACCTCTGCAATTCCATTCTGCATATTTCATTCCTGAAGACCCTATCCCAAATTCCACTTCCGAAAACCCGAAATCCCACATTTGTCTATTTTTAGGGTTTGCTATAACTCCTTCGATTTTCACCCAAATGCCTTCAAATTTTTCCACCGTATTCCTTTCCTCATTCTGCTTCTTTGTCCCTCTCTACCAAATTTTCTCATTCTTTCATCCCGCTCCTAAAATCCCCATTTTTTGCTTCCCTGTCCTTTCGACAGTGTCCAAAACTTACTCAAACCCAAATTACCCTTCCGATTTTTTCCCAAATCCAGATTTTCCTCTACTGAAACAGTTTCTGTTTTTGCTTTTCTACCCACTTCCCCTAAAAAAATAAAAAATAAAAAATAAAAAAACTCCTGGTTATGGTTGTCACCTACACAAGAGCAAAAACCATGGAGGAAGCACTTGCAGCCATCCAAGCCAAACTCCAGGAACTGGATGAAAAATTTCTCAGTCTCCATCTTGAGCGTTCAGCTATGAACACCAGACGACAGTCCGAGTCTTCATCAAACAATGCGTTCTCTTCTTCCAGCAATTTTCGCGATCCGAAGCTAGATTTTCCTCGCTTCAATGGTACTTATCCGACTGGATGGATCTATTGTGTAGACCAGTATTTCAGTCTTCATAATACTTTTGATGTCCACCAAGTTCCACTTACCTCCTTTCATTTGGAACAGGAAGCTCTTCAATGGTATCATTGGTACATCAAGGCTCATGAAGAGCCAAAATGGCCTGATTTTTGCCAGCTCCTTTTGCAACGATTTGGTCCTAGTGCTTTTGATGACTTCACAAGAGCTCTCACTAAACTTCGTCAAATTGGCATTGTGAAAGAGTATCAAACTGAATTTGAGAAACTAGCTAATCACACTGAAGGATTGCCGGATGACTTCTACCAGAGTTGTTTTATCAATGGTCTAAAGGATGCAATTCGCTCTGAGGTCAAAATGTTCAGTCCCAACACAATGATGGAAGCCCTGGGGTTGGCTAAGTTGGCAGAAGACAAGATGGCAGCCCAATAGCGCTCCAAATCCTCTTTTGTTCCCTTCCGAAATATGGGTTCTCAACGACCTCCCATTCCGCCAGCTCCTTGCTCACCTCCAATCAAGCATTTGTCTGAAACAGAGATGCAGGCACGCAGAGAAAAAGGGATTTATTATAATTGTGATGAGAAATTCAGTCGGGGACATCGATGTGTTCAACAAAAGCTCTATCTCTTGGATGTGGATTCTCCACCTGCCTCTGAAATTGGTGAAGAAGCTTCCAATACAATGGATGCTCCGGTTGACACTTAGGAGCCGCCTACTGACCCTCCATCTCAGGACGACCAGCCCGAGATATCCCTCCATGATTTAACTGGAGTCACTGCCCCCTAAACAATGCGGGTACGCGGTTACTTCAAGAAGCTTCCTCTTACAATACTCATTGATTATGGCAGCACTCATAATTTCATTGACCCTCGGATCGCCAAACAAGCTGATTGTTTTATCCATCCTTGCTCCAACTTTGAAGTCATGGTTGCCAATGGGGGCACCTTACCTTGCAAAGGGAAGTGTCATAATGTGCGTATCTCTATGGGAGATTATAACCTCCATTCTGACATGTTTGCCTTGACCTTAGGCGAATGTGATGTGGTTTTGGGTGCTCAATGGCTGCTCACACTTGGCCCCATATTATGGGATTTTGCTGAACTTTGGATGCAGTTCTCCCCTGATGGACACAAACACACATTGAAAGGATTACAACCAGGGTCTCTTAGCATCATCAGTTCACATCGCATGGAAAAACTCCTTAATAAGAGTTCCCATGGTCTCATCGCTCAGCTCCATACCATTCAAATGCAACCATCAGCGGCCCCCACTACTCCTTTGGATATCCAACAAATTTTGGATCGATATACAGGTGTTTTTGCTGAACCAGTGGTACTTCCACCTTCACGACCAGAGGACCATCGTATTTAGCTCCTTCCTGGCAGCATTCCTCCCAACATCAGGCCCTATCGCTACCCATTTCACCAAAAAATAGAGATTGAACTCCTCGTTAGGGACTTGCTGAAGCAAGGTATTATTCGCCCAAGCACAAGTTCCTTTTCCTCACCAGTTCTTCTTGTCCGCAAAAAATATGGGTCATGGTGCCTCTGCATTGACTTCCGAGCACTTAATCACCTCACCATCAAGGATAAGTTTCCAATTCCTGTTGTTGATGAGCTTCTTGATGAGCTTCATGGTGCTCAAATTTTCTCCAAGTTGGATGTTCGCTCTAGGTATCATCAAATTTGGGTTCATGAGGATGATATCCCTAAAACAACTTCCCGCACACATGATGGCCACTATGAGTTTTTGGTCATGCCCTTTGGTCTCACTAATGCTCCTTCCACATTCCAGGCCTTGATGAATAAAATATTCCGACCCTATTTGTGGAAATTCATTATGGTATTTTTTGATGATATCTTCATCTACAGTAAAACATGGGCTGAACATCTCCAGCGTCTGGCTCTTGTAATGCAACTTTTCTCTGATCATCATCTCCATGCCAAAAAGTCTAAATGTGTTTTTGGCCAAAAGGAAGTTGAGTATCTCGGGCACATTATCTCAGCACAAGGGGTTCATGTGGATCCTGCCAAAATCGCTGCCATGAACAATTGGCTGCCTCCTAAGACACTCAAGAGCCTTCGTGGTTTTTTGGGGTTGACTAGCTACTACCGCAAGTTTGTTAAGGATTATGGGAAGATTGCAGCTCCATTAACTGCTCTGTTGAAAAAGGATGCTTTTACATGGACACATGTTACTGAGTGTGCATTTGACAAGCTGAAACAAGCTATGTGTACTACACCTGTTCTAGCTATGCTCGATTTTTCCAAGCCCTTCACTATTGAGATATGGACAGACATTTATATGGATTTCATTGAAGGGCTCCCTAAATCTGGAGGGAAGACTGTGATTTTGGTTGTGGTTGATCGCCTCTCCAAATATAGTCATTTTTGTGCTCTCAGCCATCCCTATACAGCCTCTTCCGTTGCTCAAATTTTCCTGGACCAGATCTTTCGTCTTCATGGAATGCCTTCTTCCATTGTCTCGAATCGTGATGCGACTTTCACCAGTCATTTTTGGACAGAACTCTTTCATCACACTGGCACCAAACTGAAGATGAGTTTAGGTTATCACCCCCAAATGGATGGTCAGACTGAAATTATCAATAAATGCTTGGAAACTTATCTTCGTTGCTTCTTCTCTGAGCAACAACATTAGTGGGCAAAGTGGCTCCCTCTCGTTGAATGGTGGTATAATACCTCTTACCACACTGCCTCTAAAATGACTCCATATGAAGCAGTTTATGGTCAGGCACCACCAGTTCTTCTTCCTTACACCCCCAGCAATTCTCCAGTTCAGGCAGTTGATGCGGTCCCTCGAAACCGCGATG